>JAUCNO010000663.1:3199878-3221694 GCA_032353835.1 Enteromius viviparus | reverse complement strand
TGTGAACAAATTAACCATTAATTAATGCTTAACTAATGCATTATTTTGGACCCCTATTCTAAAGTGTTACCATTTATTCTATAAAATAAAAAGTTACTAGATTAAATGCTTTAGAAATAGGGTGAATTCTAAAAAAAATAATAATTATATTCTAAATATTTAAATATGCACTAAATAACTTTTTCAATTCTAAACTAAGAAGCAAAGTAAGTACATTTCCATGACTTCTTTTACATCCTAAAATCTTTTAAATATTTCCAGATATGTCATGACCATGGGAATGCTGCTTTTGCGGTTTAAAATTAAGCTTTTATCCTTGACAAAAGATTTCTGAATGCGCAGTTCTACCTTCAGAAATCATTCATTAAATATTTCACATTTCAGTAATAAAGGCTGCACATCAAATGAGTGACTCACAATCTGAGACCTTCTGTTCATGCATTGCATAAAACTCTATGCAAGCCGTTACCTTGACATTGGCAAGCAGCTCCCACAGGTTCCTGGGCAGCATGACGATTGTCGTGTTGAGTTCAATAACGTAGCACTTATCTAACGCAATGTCATAGTAAGCTGTGAGTCCCTGTGTTAACAAGAAAAGACAACACCTCCGTTAGAAACGAATCTTGAAACATTCAAATGATTAATATTGAAGATTAACACATATAGCACCAGTTAAAACTTTGGAATTCATTTAAAATCACTACTTTTACTAATAATGCATTCAACTGATAAGTATATTAGAATGATTTCTAAAGGACAATGTGACACTGAAGACTTTTTACCATATATTCAAACAGGTCTTTTAAACTGTAATGATATTTCAGAATAATGCACTTGTGTTGTATTAAATGTAGGTGGGAGTACAAAATGTTCTGCTGATATTCTCTTAGATTTATAGCTTCTGGGCAACTTGAAAATCTGGCTTTCACAGAAACATTTGCATGTACTCCTGTGCCTGGCACATTGCGCTGAATATTAAACAATGATTTCAGCAGACAAAAGATTTCCTTAGAAATGGTTCACAGTCCATCTGGGGGAGCCGTGATGACTAACACCATCTTTTGTGCAGCCAGAGAACTAGAAGAAACTGTACCAGAACTAAATGGGCAGAACTTCACTGCAAGTGCTTCCAGGAAAGATCCTCACCCTGTGAAAGTCGTGAATGATGTCAGCTGGGTCGCTGCTTCCGAAGTCGGGCACTGGCACGCTGATCTGCTCGTAGTTGTCATCCAGGTAGATGCCCACGTTCTCCTCCAGCTCCTGTCTACCCAGTAAAGGGGCGAACAGGGGGTCCTCGTACATCACCCGACAGTGGAACAAACTGTCCTCTGGGATCTGGAGAAAGGAAGCAGAGCACTTCAATAGAGTGCACTTGAACTAGTGAACGGAGGACTGAGTGAAAGATCCTGCAAGGTGTTGCTATGGCGATCGCTATGGCAATGAACTTTAATAGGCTTGTTCGTGAATAAAAAATGATTAACGGATCCAGTGACGTCTAGAACTCACCTGCTGGCTGAAGTAGTATCGGTACAGGCATACAGACGCCATGATCAAGCCTGACAGGAAGATCACCAAGCCTACCACGACGCACCAAAGGCCACAAAAGGGAGACTTCTTAGATCTTACCGGGAGCACCAACTCATCCTGCTGAAAAAACAAAACTTTAATTAGTTTTGAGCACTTAGGATAGTTTTCATTGGTTATTTGATTCTGGATTGCAAAGAGCGAAAATCCTGCTGTTATATACTCCCCCTCATTATTTGATACAAACCTTTTTTTCTTCTTCAGTGGAACACAAAAGATGAGATTTTAAAGAAAGTTGGCAATTCAATTTAATTAAGCTTTAATTAGGTTCCAGGAACTACTTACTTGCGTAGTATGCTCAAACAAATACAGTGAAAGTCAATTGGACCCAAAAATGTTAGCTTACCAACATTCTTCAAAATATCTTTTATGCTAAAAGGTTTGGTATTACATTCTTTTTTATATTAGAGTGGACTATCCCTTTAATTTCACACTACAGTCCATCTAAATTTCCCATTGCAAAATCTATACATGCAAGCTGCACTGCAAAAAGAATTTTCTTACTCTGTATTTTTGCATTGTTAAACACTCTAGATAAATCTTAAACAGAATAAATGTATGAAACTTAAGTGGGTTTATGCTTTAACAAGACAAAAATACTAAGAATATTCTTGCCCCACTGAGATATTTCTTTCTTTTTTTAAGCATAAACTTCATTTGAACTTTTTTCTTCTATAAAACAATATTTAACATTTTAAGAATTTCTAAGCAAGAAATTATATTTTTTTTGCAGTGCACCCAACCCTCGGAGGCATTAGTCACGGCAGCGTCTCAAGACGTCAGGTGGCGTGAGCAATCCATCCGCCTCCAGTCTCTCAGAGACGCTGGTGCTGAGGACACCAGCACGGATCGGCCCACGCAGGCTCTGGATCATCGTGAATCAAACAGACTTGCTGACAGAGCTACTATCTCCGCCTGGCAGAGTGATATTTATAGGCACGTACTGTACTTCCACGCTCCTTATTTGTACAGGAGTTCCTATCTACGTAGGGAGGACACACAGTAGCTGCGGGTAGGAGACAGTGTGTGGGTACCAGGCTGAAAATAACAGCACTAGTATCAGATGAATCCACGTCATTTTCACTCTAGTAGGGAAAATTAATGCAGGCACATGAGGTTGAATTAAATATGTGACGCACTAGAGAAGGGAACGTTCTGAGTCGCCCACAAATATCCTACTTCATAATTCTTTCAGATGTCAGTTTCTCCTAGCTGAAGCCTGATAAATGGATTTTTTAGCTTTGTAGTTAAAACCCGAAGATTTGATGCACATTAACAGCTTCCAATTACTTAAAAGTGATGCATTCTCAGAAAAATTTGAAAATTATTAAATCTGCTGTCAGCATCATATTCCTCAGAGCCGATTAAAAGACGGATGTCAGGCATCCATTTTGTGAAAGCAAAGATCCTATTTCACCCCGGCTGACAGGATCAAGCGTGGAGCGAGTACTGAGTGTTCCAGGCACATCAAAACAAAAGGCTGCGTTCTTCTGCATTGTTACAGCTCAAGTCAAGTGATAATAAAAGGGTTTGCAGTTGAATAACTGCCATCATGGGAAAACATAGCAAGTGTCCATGTAGAGAACACACACACACACACACACACACACACAGATCAAGCCGATTTGTTGGGCACTAATCTGCAGTGGTGGTTCATGCTGAGGGATGATGTAATGTCATCCTGCTCTGCATCTCAATACCGGCTTGCATCTATGAGCTGTGAACCAATGCAGAACAGCAGGTGCAAGACTGGCAAAGTGTGTAATAACATGCACTTTAATATTACTACAGTCAAAAGTTGTTCAGTTAAGACAACAGACACCTGATAATTATTATCAACCGGTTATATTAAAATTAAGACAGAAACTAGTGCATTCTCAGAAATAAGAAAATGTAAATTCTCAGTCAGTATAATTTTTCTTAGTCAATTTAAACAAAAATTAAACAGTCAGGAACAAAACATTTTAAATATAAATCCAATACTGTCACATTTATCAAACAAAAACTTTTTTTTGTACATGCACAATCCTGTCAAAGTCAATAATTCTATTTAACTAAATACTAATACTATTGTTAAGCATAACTACAGTATTTATCTTATTACATTGTTTTATATTCGCATTACAGCTTTGTTTATCAATAGCGTAACTGCTTTAAAAACATAATTGAAATGTTAAAGTCCAATTATTCAAATGCATTTTTTTTTCTTAAGCATAACTTATGCATATAATAGAATTCTATTAAATACATTTGTGTGCTTTTTGGTTTCCTTTTGCCTGGAGGAACATGATAAAACAAAGGATGGATTCACAGCAGACCACAAAACAATAGACAATAATGGGTATTTTAATGAGAAGCTGTAACTCACGTGAGAGTAGGGCATGTGAATTTCCTCTTTGTCTTCATCGTTCTCCTTTTCCGGCTTCTGTGCAGTTACTTGCTGAAAAGATATCTTCACCATTTTGACGCTTCTTCCTAATTTTTCTGCGGTTAGGACGTCCAGTAGTGATTGTACCACCAAGGACGCTTCTGAAATGTGAATGAAACGCTCGACAGAGGGCGAACTTAAAGAGGATTCCCTCGCTTCCGGCACACTTCAAAGTAAGAGTCCACCAATCGGCGTCTGTTTTCTAAAATTAGTATCACTTACAATTTTCAGTATAAAAAAGCCTCGTCTATTAACCCGTGCAGATCCGAATTATGTTCCGAGCTGCCGAAATGACAATGTTTTATTCTAAAGGCAACCATTAATAATAATAATAATAACTGGAGGGTGAATCAGTTGATACATTGAAACACACATTGAATGTCCCTGCATAAGCATTATCCATCCATCTATGCATTCATTCTTTTAAGATTTTCACTCTACATTCATTTCCATAAGAGTTTAGCTGAGATCACATTTTGCATTTTTTAATTATAGAATTCTAGAACAGCTCACACAATGTCTATTTTGGTTACGATGCTAAAGAAAAATCGTTTGCATTATAACACACTGATGTGCCAATATTGTAATTACAATATAAATCTAATCTAAAAATATTCTGCATAATAGTAAAAGTGAAAAGGCTTAATGTGCCAAAATCAACCATGGTTTTACTACAAATGTAACCAAGAAAACATAGTTACTATGGTTAAACCATGGTTACCACAAACGGTCTTTCTGCCTAATTTAACCATAGTACTTGTAAAAATGTGTCTATCCAAACCCCAAATAAAAGTGTTGCTACACTTTTGCTTTATTGAAATTAAGGTCTTCTAAAGAGCTAGATTCTACTGTCAAATTAATAACCTAATTTGAATATATATATATATATTAAAGAAAAACTTGGATAAAATTCCTACAGGACATTGATCTGAAAATCTAATAGGAAATCTGTATAATAATCCTGCAGGATTCCTGCGGTTTTTTTTTTTTTTTTGTAAGGGTCAGCCATTCATCTCCGCCTGGTCCCGTCTTGGACTTTTATTGTGGAATCTTTCCCACAAATGGATGTGCGTTCCGGTTCTATTTTAGCCGTTTACGGTGCTCTACTACGCGTTCTGATTTGCATCAGACTGCCGGAAGTCAATAAATAACTTGACACCGATTAATGCTTTTTATGGCTCTGATGCAGGTTATAATCTATATAATATACAGAAAGCGCAAATGAAGTATAATCAAGTATTTCTAGGTTTTGAAACAGAAAATAATTTAGAATTATATGTTTTATCATCGCACTGTGTATTTCTCGATTCAAAAGATTAATTTAAACGAAACTTTACTTTTATACTTAAATAAGACAACCAGTTTGTCTGAACCAATACATAAGACATCCAATATATCTATATGAAAATGCTGACCTAATATGAAACATATTACATAGCTATATTTAATACATATTATAACACGACATTTAATAAATGAATAATTTACTTTCGTTTAGTCACTAAAACAATGCGATTCGCTGTCGGATGTAGCAGCCTTTCTTAAATATTATAACTTAGATTAAAGGTGTAGTATATTTTTCAGTAGGCTACTTATGGATGTAGAAGTTCAGCACCTTTCATGTGTTTTGCATTACATAGATGGCCTCATAACAAAGCACTGATGATGGCCCACATACGCACACTGGTAAAGTAGGACGCGCCCTAGAAATGAGATCAACTCCGCACTGATGGAAATGATGCAGTGCGCGAGAACTGAATCCCAGTAGAGGACGCACTTTTGTTCCCTTCAAAAATAAAGTATTCTGTAATTGTCTTGCTCTCTTACTTAAGCTGTTCTTAAATGAACAACTTGTAAAAATGACTTTCATTTGCACCATTATGGATGACGTTTTTTCTCAAATATTAAGACACTTTCCATTCATGCCTCGAAGTATCTTTTGAGGAGTTTAATTCTGATTAGTAATTTACAAAATAACATCATGTTTCAACTCAAAAACATACTTTTGTTAGAGTTTTTTAGTTAAGTTTGTAGACAAACTTTGAAGTTGGCTTGAGAGAGTCTGACCTATTAAAAAGTAGTTTTAAAAGCTTGCAGTTCGAAGAAGTTCATTTGAATAAGTCAAGAATATATAGATTGTAAATATTAGATAGATAAGTTTGCATGAGTTGGAATGGATTAAAAATAGTAAATAGAATGGAAGCTAATAGAAATAGTTTTAAAAGCTTGGAGGTGTTCAGTTAAAGAAGTATGAAGTTTGAATAAACAGAAGATAGATAGGTTTTCAGTTTAAGTTTAGAAAGTTTATAGCCTACAGTTTAAATAGTTTGTAAAAGCTTATAGTTTGATTGATAGACAAATATAGACAGATAGATAAGAAATATAGGATAAATACGTTTGAATGAGTAACAAATGGGTTCCAAGTTAAAGAACCTGCAGTGAGTTTATTGCAATTTCCATTACGTCAATTTTTTAATTGACTTAATTTGAAGAAAAAACTGTTTTATAAACTGTAATATCATATATTCAGGATTTTGATTTTTCTCTAAATCTCTGAATAACTCATTCTAATGTATTGACTTATGGACAGTAAGATGGCATTATCTATCTATCTGTCGTAGTTGAGTTTAACTGTCGTCTGGTCCATGCAGGTTCACAGGGCGGGTTAGTTTACAGTGCCCGGACAAAGGCAGGGCTGTTGATTGGTTGCCAGTCAGTCCATTCACATGTAAATCAGCCCTCATAAATGTCCCCCTTCAATCGCCCACTTTGCACAGTATATGTAGTGCTTGTTAGCACAGACTTTTGTCTCGAACTGAACCCGCCGACCATCTGTCCCCCATTCAGGCGTCCTCTCAGCGGTCTCTATACTGCAGCAATATGGCCCCTGCGTCCCGCAGCAACAGACACGAGGAGGACTATTTCGGAATAAAAGACAGAAAGGTACGCGTCTTTTTTAATCCCCAAAGCTAACGTTTTTCGACGCTTTCCACAAGTTAAACCCATTCTCTCTCCCTCTTCAGACGAGGAAGCCGCTGGTGGAGAAAAAGAGACGCGCCCGCATCAATGAAAGTTTACAAGAGCTGAGGCTACTGCTAGCCGACCCGGATGTAAGTTTATTCTTCAAGCATCCAGCACCAATATACAGCGCAAAGAGAGTCTCAACGATCGCTATTTATTTATTTAATTGTTTGTTTGTTTGTTTTAGGCGCAGGTAAAAATGGAGAACGCAGAGGTGTTGGAAATGACCGTGAAGCGCGTGGAAAGTATCCTGCAAAACAAAGCGAAAGGTAAGAAGAGCAGTTATCAAGTTTTATACAGGCTAGCATTAAAAAAATAAAAAACACCCCGAGTGTATTTGGGTCGTGACGTCACACCGCTTTTCTTCTCCGCAGAAGCTGACAGCGTGAGCCGCGAAGCTAACGAGCGCTTCGCCGCGGGGTACATCCAGTGCATGCATGAGGTGCACACCTTCGTGTCCAGCTGTCCGGGAATCGACGCGACCATCGCCGCGGACCTGCTCAACCACCTCCTTGAATGCATGCCTCTGAACGACGAGGATCGCTTTCAGGACATCCTGTCAGATCTCCTCTCGGACTCTAGTAACTGTGGCACTTGGCCTGGAGAGGCGACGTACGCCGCGTTGTCGCCCGGAGACAGGAGCATGGTCAGCAGCGGCTCTTCAGTCTTGTCCCCGGCCCCCTCCACCACCTCCAGCGACGACCTTTGCTCTGACCTGGATGACACGGACTCCGAGCACAGCCGAGTCTCGGTGGACGCCAGGGAGCAAGCACCAAGCGTGCCAACCGTGTATCTCTCCAAGTCCATGTGGAGACCCTGGTAGACAGATCCCAGCTGATTCATGAACAGTCTATTTTTAGTTTAGAGCTATATAAACAAGCAATAGTCCAGGAGCACCTTTATGATAGGCCATGGACAGTTCCACATAGGAATAGGGCAGCTGCAACACTTTTTTTGTCATTTGTGACTCTGGACCACAAAAACACCATCTTAAGCTTAATATATAAGCTTTCAATTGATGTATGGTTTGCTAGGACAATATTTGGCCGAAGATACAATTAGAAGCTGGAACCTGAGGGTCCAAATGAAGTTCTTAGCTATGTTAATAAAAAAATTACAAAAAACAAAAACATTACAATTGGAAATGAACAAAATATCTTCATGGAACATGATCTCTACTTAGTATCCTAATGATTTTTGGCATGAAAAAAAATCTACTATTTTGACCCAATGTATTGTTGGCTATTGCTACAAATGACTGGTTTTGTGGATCAGGTTCACATTTGTCATCGACCTGTGGATACCCCTTGGAAGCTCTTCTTGATGCAACAATGTGCATTTCAGTTCAGTTTCACACAAAAGTTCGTATTTCTATTTAATTGTTTTTGTATAAGCTAAGTTAAAACAACACTGTAAGGATAAATAATATTTCTAGGGAGTGTTTCCCATCTCTAATTATTGTAGGCTAGGGTGTAAATATTTCAATGTCGTGCCTGTAGATATAGTTCTCTGACATTTAAAAAAATGTGTTATTATGATGAAGTGATTTTGAAAATGAATGCAAATAAATGTGTTTTATATGTGACTGTGATTTCAATAAAAAAATGTATTCCTCGCTGTAAAGAGTTCCGTGTTTTGTTATTATTAAATCTACTGTAACGGGATTTTATTTTTTTTGGGCAAAATTTGTCTAATAGCAGCGGTTTTTAGGCCTTTGCAATTGCTTTGATTAAATATCTAGAGTATGTAACCTGTTTTATCACACCTTTTCTATTATTTCTGAAAGTGTGAATGTCCGCTTTGGGTGTTCTGGCGATCTAAACGTGTAAAACGTAACACCTCATTCACGGTTAACCATCCGCGCAGACACAATGACTGGCACTGTGGTGGTGTCACAAGGTGCTGTAGTAGACTACGTGTTATTTCTCAAGTCTGTCATAGGAAAAAAGCAATGCAAAAATAGATGTTTGCAGTTTAGATTTACCAATGACATTTTGACATGTTAAAAAGCTCTGTTAGATCCTCTATTAACGTTGTTTCCATAAAGTTTGACCAATTAACATGCTTATTTTAAAGGCTGTTCAGCCTGATCATACAAAAAATATATTAAGTAGGCTATAGAAATGTAGGCTACGTGAAAAAGTAAATTAATTTAAATGACTTTTCCAGGGGATTGGTTGACGACTTGGTTGCATAAAATATGCTAACCACACTTAACGTTAAAAAGGTACAACGTCGGCAAAAGCACGTAGCCAATATGGTAATATACAACTGTTCAGTAACCATCAAAAGTACCAATACTTCGCCTATATTTAGCATGCTATGACTGAAGAAACAGAAGTAAAAATCAGTTTGGTTATAATAACAGTAACCTGCTTCAACTATATTCTTGAGGTTTTCAATCACGTCGACAAAAATAATTAAGTTACCAAGTTCTTCCCATTTTTAAATACGCCTATAACAAACAAATCACACAGCAAAACCATTATGTTAAAAATAAAGTTAACTAGGCCCGCGCTTGCAAACCGCCGACTGAAAAAAGTAACTTACACGTCACTGAATAACGTCTAATTTAAACACAGCCCGCTTGACTGAGATGTCTAAATAGATAGCCGACCACAGTAGTTTGTGATTATTTCAGAGTCTTAGTTTATATAAATAATGGGTTTTTCGTTTAATGTGAATACGTATTAACTCTTTTAAATCCACGTGATGTTCGCAGACTGTTGGCAGGTTGTATTACCACCGTTTCCATCGGATCGGGGCCGGATTTTCGGCGTCTGATGGTTGTTGTCTTGGTAGGAGGCCTGAAGTAACCATTCACACCTTGTACTCAAATTGGTGCAGGTGTTAAGGAGAGGAACTAGCGTGCCTTTCATGTGTGGAGACAAACCCCTGTCTGGGGGAGTAGAGTCTGATCACAAGAAGGGAAGCTGTGCGTCGGATGTGCGCTGTATAATAATAAAAAACTGCTGTAACGGTCGTCTGACTTTGAACATATGGCGCAGACTGGGCCCCTCTGCTCCAACGGTCCATTTGGGCAGGGATGACTTGCACTAAAAATGACAACCCTCTTATTAACAAAAGTCAAAACTCCTGCTCTCTTAGACACACACATACATATATACACACATTTTTATATATAGCATATAAAACGAATTTATACATTAACTATATATGACATATATATGTGACCCTGGACCACAAAACCAGTCCTTTTAAGTCACTGGGGTATATTTGGAGCAATAGCCAAAAATACATTGTATGGGTCAAAATTACTGATTTTTATTTTTTGCCAAAAATCCTTAGGATAGTAAGTAAAGAGCATGTTACTTGAAGGTATTTAGTCAATTACTTACTGAAAATATATTAAAACTTACTTTTTGATTAGTAATATGCATTGATAAGATCTTCATTTGGACAACTTTAAAGGTGATTTTCTCAGCACTTAGATTTTTCGGTATCCTCAGATTCCAGATTTTCATCGAGTTGTATAATGGTTAAATTTTGCCCTATCCCTTCATCAATGGGAAGCTTATTTATTCAGATTTCAGATCATGTATAAATCTCAATTTAGGAAAATTAACACTTAAGACTGGTTTTGTTGTCCAGGGTCACATATAGATATTTTTATGGCTCTGTGTATTTGAAGAGACAAAAAATAGTAACATACAGTATTGGAAATATTTTTCAGTCAAAGAAATAGGCTTACTTTCTGAGTTGTCAAGTTTAATTAAATTTTAAATGAATGTGTATACATTTTATTTAAAGCAATGTGTTTCGTCAAAACATTCAATATTGATTGCTTTACGTGACTGTTTGCACATAGATATTTTATACATTTCACGTTCCTGTACATTAAAATTTCTTGGAAAATGTGGTGGTAACTACGTTTAAAGAAATGACTGGTGTACAGTATACACATTTATTTTTACATTAAAAAGACCAAAGGTATTTCAATGCTAATCTGAATCATTTACTAACAAGTGGTTTAATACATCTATCCTCACATATACATTGCATTTTAAATGCAACTGAAATAAACACACAAACAAGTAATTTCTAAAAAATAGACTTTTATTCAAATACACTTCAGCTTGAAAGAAACACTGTGTATTAACAAGTTAGAAAGTGACAGAACACAAGCACATTTATTCACAAAAAAGTTTTTTTCTTTGACACTGAAAGCTTAATTCCAAGTTGACCTCCACATTAGGGTTTAAGTTATTTTCAAAATGCAGACCTTTGAACTTGATATTAAAATCTCATTCTGCCCATATTGCCCTAAGGTGCTTTTGTGCTGGAGATTTATAGTAGTTGTGGACAGCAGGTTTTCACAGGTTTCTGTAGATACCAAGACCTTTGTCTGCGTAGATTCAATCTAGGGCTTAAAAAAGAGGAGAAATTTAACACTGAGCTACTACATCGCAACAGACCATCAGACAGCCATTCTGACCAAGACAACAGCGCCTAAGCTCTTTAGCTTGAAATACTTTTCACATAATTTCACATAAAGCTACCAATGCAACGAACATATTGCATTCTCAACACATTCATTGTGTGATCAAATTAGCTGCAAATGCTAAAGCAAAGTGACGCGACTAAGTTACCGTGGTTTGTGCAGATTATGTAGAGCACGTTCCATCGGCCTTAGTTTAATAAATAATACTTCAGCTCACAAACTTCAAGTCCTCAGTGTTAAATTGAGTGAATAGGAAATGATATCAGAAACATATCCAACAACACAACTATCAAACACCAGAAGAATAGTTTCAAGAGCGTATACGGCTATTCAAAAGAGAGAAAAAAACATATAAAAGTTTCTTTAAAAAAAAAAAAAAGTTATAAATTAGTAAGTGTATATGCACATGAAGGAAAAAACTGTCAGGAAACACTGAAAAGGAAATATTATTCCTTGATATTAAAATTTAACAGTAATGGTCATTGAACAGCTCCAAGTCTGGCTTTAGAGACAGTTTATACTGTCTGGAAATAATTCATTCACTCTGATTTATTCTCTCACTCTTTCAGGTATTTACACAGCTGTACAATATTCACACAAACACATTCATTCACACAGAACGAGTCTTCATGAAGGTCCGAGGCTGCGGCAGGAGCATTTTTCCATGCTTAAATGTCCGCTTTGTCCAATCAGATGAGGTCTGTATTCTTACAAATGGAGAGGGAGGGTTCAGTTCAGGTGACATGGCCGGGACAGCAATGTGTTTCTGAGTGTGTAGAGTCTCCACTGCTATTGGTCGGAGGATGTGCTGTGACATCAGAGCCCTCAGCTTCTCCCATGTGCAGATCTGGTGGATCCTCCTCTGTCAGGGTGTCACTGAGCTCTTCACAGCCGACACACGCCTGCAGATAAACACTCTTGTTAGTCTCCACAGTCTTCATAAAGTAGCCTTTATTCTACAATTTAAATTAATTTAAGGAAATTGTATTTTAAGAAAATGTCTAGGCTTGACTTTATCCATCTGAATTTACAATTAAATAAATTGGATATAAACATTTAATTTTAATTATACTGTTTGTTTAAATAAATAATAATACATATTAATAATATAATATAATAATTATTATTATATTACATATAAAAATGCGAACACGTACTCAAATATTTACACTACTTTTCAAAATGTTTATTTAGCAAAGGTGCATTAAATTGATAAAAAATTGTAGTTTTATTAAACGTTAAGCTGTTTTCAACACTTATTAATCTTTTTGTACATAAATATTTCTTGAGCACCAAGCATTAGTATTACATATATACATATATTATATATAATTACCATTACTAATCATTATTTCTGAAGGATTATGTGACACTGAAGACTAGAGTAATGATGCTGAAAATTCAGCTTTGCATCACATGAATAAATTACATAAAATATTGTAATAATATTTCACAATATTATATTTCTGTAGTATATACTTTGCATGCATCAAAATAAGAGTTAATTCGTTAAACCTGCGTTGAGTATGTATGAGATAAACATCAGTGTATACAGACCTTGATGTCGATGGCTTTGGGCAGCCCACCTCTTCTCATCCAGGGATGTACCTCCACCAGCTCTTTCTTCTGCTCTTCTGTGAAGCGCGGCTGACTTTTCTGCATCTGTCGCAACTTCTCCCTGTCCTCCCTCAAAACCTGCTGGATGTCACTGCAAAAGGGATAAGATGTTTTTAATTTAGCATCCAACAGTCAGCATCCATATTTATTCTCATGGTAGCGTTCTCATAGTGGCACCTGATGGGCAAATGTTTAAACTTTTAAAAACTGGGTCCACATTTGTTGGTCAAATTGACCCACATTGGTTTCCACCACTGATCTCTAATATAGAACATGTCACAAATCATATATATATAGAGAGAGAGAGAGAGAGAGATCAGTGGTGTATATATGTATTCTTGTGCCTCTCATATTTTAGTGTTTGATTATCTATTCTACAATAAAGGTTTTCTGTTTTTATTAAAAGTCGCAACAAAAGACTTTCTAAAACACATTTACATGCGCATTCATGACTCTACATGAGAAACATTTTTATTAGTGCTTTCAAATTAATCACATCCAAAATAAATATATATATATATGTGTGTGTGTGTGTGTATACACAGAACACCCACATGGCATATATATTTAGAAAATATTTATATGCATTTAATTCAATTGACATATATATATTTGACTATATGTAAAACATTCACTGTACACACATATATTATGCAAACAAAAAGTTTTATTTTGGATGTAATTAATCATAATTAATCATTTGACAGCACTCATTTTTAAGAAGTTGAATCATTTAACTAGTATTTCTAGCAGTTTGAAAAATGAGTGGGAGTCAACCTGACAGGAAAGTAAAAGACTTCCTCTTCTACGCCTTATTGTTCTATTAATATGACGGTTTGTCAAACACAGTACAGACTGGATCACATCTGACATGACTAGAGCTCTACAGATGAAGGGTAGGAATGGGGGTTGGTTAGTGGTAAGTGGGCTTTACTAGTAGGGGAGTGGGGTGGGGGGTGTCTATTTCTCTTCTCTCCGCCCACTCACCGAGATGGTAACTGGTATGACATCATAACATCTTCATCCACGTTAGCCATGAGCAGCCACAGTGGGTCCTGCAGTACATACTTGATCAGGGTATCACTCCCTTCCAGCGCCAGCGCTGCAGAGCCTGAGCTAGAGCCTTGCCCCTTGGCCTTATGGGATTTCTGGGAAGAATCCACACTGCCAAAGTAGTTACTGCTGTTGTTGCTGCTTCCTGAGGAAGAAAAAAACATAAAAGCAAAACTTAAGAATTATATAGAGGATTTAGAAGAATTAAGAGGAAGTGAGGAAAACAGTTTTGGTTTGTGTTGTTTATTGTGGGTTTAGAATATGAGGTTCTTCCTCTTTTGGGATAGCTTCTGAGTAATCCTACAAAGGGATGTCAAGATATACAAACTATGATATGATTTATTTGAATCACTTTATTAATTTAATGTATACTTGCTTAAAAATATTAATTATATAAATCCTGCCAAATAATGTCAAGCAGTCAATAAGACTTGGTTAATGAGCATGGTGTAGTACACTGCAATTAGCATACTGCAATGGACAGATCAGAAATAAACAGGATACAATAAAGATCTTTAAACTCACCAGTTCTGCTGGCAGACCCGCCGCTAGCAGACGTCCCACAGCCGTTGGACCCAGAGCCCATGGAGCCTGAGGTGGCCGAGCCAGTGCCTGAGCGAGAGTCCTCTGGGAGAATGTCCAGCAGGTCACTAGATGATGAGAATGCATCACTATGTTGACTGTCGACAGGTGACCCTACATCCTAAAAAACAACAAGAACACAGTAAATTTCATTAATTGTGTTATTAATCTCTAATTTCTATTCCCTGCATACCAGTATATGATGTACTAAATTAACAAAAACATCCCAGAATAACCTCTTGGATCAACACACACACACAAAAAAAATAACATGTATTTATTTATTTATAAAATACATAACATCATATCCAGTCAAAGAATTCTAAATAATTTTGCATGCTTAAAAACCTGAAGAATGCTACATTTTAAGCAGCCTGGTCCGTAGCATTATGGAAAAGTATAGAAGATGGTATAACATTTATTTATTACTAATTTATTATATCATATTTTAAATATAGAAGCAAGTCTGAGATCCTATATTGTTGGAGGATCCTTAATAATTTTGCATGCAGTTTTGCTAACTTTTGGGCTGCATGATTGGTATACCATTTTCACATATATTGTTTTTTATTATAATGTATTTTTTTTCATACAGATTTTACTTTTGCAATAATAATCATGTTATATTTTTGTATGCTTAAAGTTGAATGTAAAGAAAACATTAAACAGATGCATGCGTGATATCACTTTCACATTTATTATTATTGTTATTTATTAGATCTTTTTTTTTAAAGTACAGATATCATTTTTGGAATAATAATCATTTATCATTTTGTATGCTTAAAGTCTAATGTGATTGCACCAAGATGCAAAGTTTAATTTCAGACTGTCTTGCTTAAAAAAAAAAAAGCAAACACTGCCACCTGTTGGTCAAACCAAAGCGTTGCATTTGGGTTTTACTGTTTTGTGCACGTGTTGTTTGAACACTTTCAGACATAATGAAAGAATAAGATGTGAGAGTAAAAAAAAAATATTAGCTGTAATAAGATTTCCCACCTGTGAAACATTCTTGTCTGTTTTAGCTTGGCCGGCTGTGCTTCCTGTTTTCTCCACATTACTGCTGCAGTTGGCCTGTGGTACAACAAATGGCGCTGTGCTCTCTTGTTTCTCAGCACAGCGCTGAGTCTCCTCTAATTGCAGCAGGTTGAGCTGCAAAGGTGAGCTGCAGCGCGACTGGAACAAAGGTGGAGATGGCGGCCCACCTCCACCCAATGACTGAGGAGTGGGGCTTCGTGAAGGCTCCTCTCTCAGCCCGGGCTCTGGTGGTTTTGGGGGCTCCTCGGGGCACGCAAATGGAAACGACTGTGGTTGGAATGGAGTCTGAGGGGTAAAGGGGTTCTGGGTGCCGAACTGAGTCTGTATGGTGAACGAGGACTGCGGAGGGAAAGGTGCCTGTGCGGTGAAACTAGGCTGAGGCTGAAAAGTAGGCTGTGTGGGGAAACTTCCTTGCTTGGGATAGAAAGGCTGCCGTGGAGTGCTGCCCATCTGCGGAAACATGTAGTTGGGCAGAACCAGTGCCACCATGGGCGTGACCAGAGGAGCCGTATACTGGGTCTGAATGGGTTGCATGGGGATGTGCGGGTCCTGGCTGCACTGACTCTCACCGAAGCCTGTGAGCGGAGCATCTACCCTGGGCTGCATGCTGCCGGCACCAGGGTACATCTGGAGCGGGTACGTGGGCATCACTGCTGGATAGGCGATGGGGAAGGTGGACTGGGATGTGTCCGAGGGAGACCAGGAGGTCTGGTTAAGGCCCTGCAGCTGAGGTCTGGGCGGAGGTCTGCGTCCTGAAGGAGTGCTGTCAGAAGACTCGTTTGGCTTGATGCGTTTGGACTTGGTCTTCTTGTTGCGGCCCCGGCGGGTTCCGGTGGTCTCCTGCGCGCCACCACCACCCTGCTTACAAGAGCGAGGGGTGAGGACAGCTGCAGAGAAACACAGGAAGCTGTTATCAACTTGTATCATGTAAAGACTACTTCAAAGCATTTTTTTGAAGCAAAAAAAAAAAAAGTAATTGGAAAATGAAAATCTTATTATATAATAATGTGAATGTAATAATTAAATTGAATACAAATATTATTTATTATTTAATATTTATAATGACTAACAAATAAAATGTTAAATATATAAATACAACTTTATTTTACTTTTTATATTTTCTGAAAAACGGTATATTTTCATTATTAATAATAATAATAATAATAATTATTATTATATATACCAAATTTTCTATATTTTCATATTTTTCTTAGTCATTCATACAGTATATTCTTTATGAATTATTGTTTATGTTATTTATTGTTACTCCACATGATGTTACTCATATACGCAAGTATAATGTTTATTTTCTTTTTTATATTTATTATTATAATTTACATTTTTACTCATATTCTATTGTTGTAGTATTTTCTTTTCAGATTCAACATGAACTTGTGGTTAATTTGTTTAATTTATGATTAAACAAATAGGATGATAAACTTGCTAAAATAAATTGTATATGGAAGGATGTTCTCTAAATATGTCTTAGTCTTTCTTGGTACTGGATCCAGTTTGGACTGTTTTAGTTTTTTATCGTTTCCTTTCATTTCTAATTTTTCATTATGATTATCACCTGTAATTGTTAATAATTATCACTGTAATATACTAATAAAAACATTAAATAATGAATGACTTGCACACCTTCAGAGCCAACTTGTCCTTTCTGTCTCTCCAGATAAAGGGAGCAGTCAGCTTTGAAAGCGTGGACACCTCGCAGCTCTCTGAATCGGCTGAGGAACGCCTGTTCTTCCTTCTGGGTGTGCGCCGCCAGAACGTGCTTGGTCAGGCCCAGTTTCTTGTAAGCCTCTCGCTCCTGATTGTGCGGCGAGATCGCGGCCAGAGGAACAGCGAGAACCTGAGCTTCTGGGCCCTCAGCGCTGGGGACGTCCTCGATGATCTCTGCAATGAACAAAACAAGATGTTTAACTACAATGTCCCGAGTGTTCCCTCAAAGCACAGGTGACACAACCAGCAGTTGTTTACGGGCTGCATCCAGGCCTTCTCAATTTTATCTCATGCATGATGGGATGGGAATCAGGGGAAAATGCTAGAAGGATGCATACATTCCTGAAGCCCTGCCAGGGTGATCTGCACCTTTATTTTACTCATCAACTCAATCAAATGGCTTCGCAATCAATTTTTTTTTGTCCCTATGTCATGGGAAGATTTTACTAACTTTGAAGTTTGGAAGAGAACTCTTGCTTTGGAGAGATGTGTCTTGTTGAGGATACGACTAAAACAAAAAAGTTTTTTTTTTTTTTTTTACCAAGGTACAGACAAAACACATACAGCTGTAATACAGAGACAGATAAGATTTGTATCCTAAACCTTGTGAGCTGCATAGGTGGCATGTTATTATTTCCATGTATTGGTCGATTCATATCAACTGTTACTGGATTAAACAGGATCCTCCAACAATATAGGATGCCACATTTGCTTCTATATTTAAAATAATAGTAATACATTCGGAATAAATGAATAATAAAGAAAGAGAAAAAATATAGAAAGAAAAAAAGAAGGAAACAAATGTTATACCAGCTTATCTGTATTAGCAAATATGTTATCATTAGAATTGATATTATTTTGAATGAGTTGTTTATCAATTATATTACTTATTCCATACGGTTTAATAATAATAATTATAATAAAGATATAATATAATAATGTTTTATTATAGTAGAAACGGCTAGAAACAATATATTTTTTAATTTCTTTACAGTAAGTTATAATTTATTCATATATTTAGAAATAAATATACTGATATTATTATATTTATGCTGGATATTACTATTTTTCTTTAATTACATAATAAAAAGTATCATTTATTAATTATAAAACAACTATAATTTCTATAAACTATAATCAATACTATTTTAAATGTATTGCATAATATTACAATGTAAATAATGTAATAAATAGAACTCAATCTCTTCAATATCAGCAATTACAGATACTTTTATATCTTACTTAAGAAATTTACAATTGCAAATAAAATGAAAATAAAATTTACTTTGTAGGCAGCAGACATCGCAACAGCTCACTAGGTTTGGAAACATTATTTAGAAGAATGGACAGACAGGAAAGAAAGACACAGACAGACAGACGGACGGATATACAGACATACAAGAATAAATAATTTACCTTTCTTGTCTCCTACGTGTACAATGGTGCTGCTGTAGCTGCACTGGCTGGTGATGGACACCACACTTTCAGGTTTACTGGGCAGCGCGAGTGGAGTCAGAGACTGGCTCACTACACCAGAGCCTGGAGGCTTCTTAGACACATCTAACGATGACAGACCCGGTTGGTCCTTTATGTGACTGGCCTCTGAACACAAAGACAATGCAGAAACAGGATGTTTCAGAACTGATGTAATTACAGGAATAAACAACCAAGATGGCCTGATAAGCAAAAACAACATTGTACATTCATTGTATAGTTACATTTCATGTAAATGTGTTTTTAGGCTTTGCAAACTTAAACATTTGGTTTTGTGTGTGTCTGGGGGGGGATTTTGTTGTGAACAATACATTAAAAAAATCTGCCTTTGTATTACAACAAAGTGTGTTTATAAATTTTGAATAGTCATGGAGTAATGTCACTGCAATATAAAATGTAATATATAAAAAATAGAAAAGGATTTATTAACATATTTATTACATTTAATAAATACATTTACATTAAATACATAAATTTATTAACAATTATTTTATAAAATAATAATACAAATGAGGCCGTGTCTGTTTTAATAAGTTGTTAATTTCTCTCTGGAGAAAGAGAATAGGATTTTTTTGGGATTTGCAAAATATATTTGAATATAAGTGGATTTTTTTCCAGTACCTTCAGACACTTGCATGGCGCTCTTAGCAGCCCCCTGTTTGTCTTCATCTGAGTTTGATGATGTTGTGTTTGAGGAAGACTGGCACTTTCTCTTCACTGTGATGGGAATGTTACAGCTCTCCAAATACCTGATGGAGAGAGGAAGATGTCATCAGTGCAAACTGAATGTTACATAAATCTGATTCACGTTTCGCAATGTTTTGTACCATTATCTTCTTATAACCATGTTTATCGTGGTATAACGCACGTTGAAATCTCTTTGAAATGCCTTGTTTAAAATAAAAAAACCAAGTTTTTAAACTACATGAAAAAAAAACACAATAGTCAAATGCATTAAAACTGAGCAGGATATGTTTTGTGTCATGTTCCACTGTTAAAGTTGTGAAAGAGTGGAATTGAGACTTCACATCCTGCGAAACCTAATGTCCTCTGTTGATTCGCAAAAACAAGTTCATTCTTACTCACGGCACGCTTAATTCAGTTTCTCATGCTCTCTTTGCAATCACAGGATCAATAAGTGCATTCAATTTGTCTAAATGAGTCAGTCTCTGTTCATGCACCATCAGCTTTTACCATGACGTGACTTTGCGTCTTCGTACCTGATTACGCTGTCCAGGCAGCTAATCTGCTGATAGGAGTAGACGGTCTGGTCTTTGAAGGCCAGCTCCTCTTGCACCGCAGCATGCTGCTCCTCAGGAGACCCTCTCAAATTCACAGGATACGCAGAATCTTTGGGTCGAACCACTGGACTTTTCTGTTGAAGCTCTGCAGAGAAAAAGAGCCTTTAGAAGGACTGCATTAAAATTGCCTAGTGGCCTAGTATAATTATTATCAGCTGGAATTTACATAATATATCAATTCTAAAAATGAATAATAAAATATTTTTCTTTTACAACTCCTTTATCCTATGAGGGATGGTAAATGTCTCAAATGTAAATGTCTTAAATCACAATTTAAATCACATTTGTAATATTTGTTAATATAATCTCTCTCCACAACATGGAGCACTAGTCTTCAGTCACAGATCTGAGTTCCACACAGAAGCACAGACTCTGATGACAGATGATGGTGCACAGATGGCGGAGGATATTGGTACATACTAGTAGGGCTCTTCTTGGACTGCTGCTCCTGGTTTTTCTGCATGTGGACTCCTTTGCAGATCTCCTGAAAGCTCCTCTGAGAAAACGCACACATACAAAGACAAATAAGTCCACCATTGCCTCAAAGTTGGCGGTGCATGAATAATTAAAAAAGGAGCAATTTTTTACATGCAAAAATAGCTCCTCAAAACCCTCCCCAAAAAACACTAAACTAGAACTGATCATGTGACTCACCGGCTTAGCTCTCCTGCCATCCTCTTCCTCTTGTCTCTGGCGTGTTCCGTTGCCGTTACTTTCACTGGACGACGCCATGCTCAGCAGGTGATCATTGCTTCCCACACTCCCATAGCCACTCGAACCGTTGTTGTGCACCGGCTACAACGCACAAAAACAAGTTTTGACTTGTTTCATTTTCATTTTCTCACCTTAAAAAATTATGTTAAAGCCCTTTTCGTGTAAATTCAGGGCTATTAATCAGTTTCTTTTCACTGTGAATGAGATTCCGCACCTGCACCAGGAGTCTGTGAATTTGCTCAGTGATTTCCTGGATGTCAGAGTCTAAGGATTTGCTCTCAGCTGCGGCAGGAGCTGAAAACACATCTTCATTCACTGGACCCCTAGTAGAGTGGACAAAATTACAATTAGACTGCCATTCAAAGATGTCTGATATAATAAACACTGGATATTATTCCAATTTTTAACAAGTATGAATGAATGAATGAATGAATGAATGACGCATTTATATAGCGCTTCACTGTGTATTGCCATACACCCAAAGCACTTTACAATCATGTGAGGGGGTCTCTCCTCAAACACCACCAAGTATATTCTATTCAAATGTAAATTAAAACGTAATTTGTTCCTATGGTGCAAATCTGAATCTGAGTCTTCAGTGCCACTTCATAAGATCCTTTAGAAATCATTCCAATATCCTATTTTGCTGCTCAAGAAACATTTCTTATGACATAATTATCATTGTTGAAAACAGTTGAGCTACTTAATACCTGTGTGTAAAACATGAATGAATGAATGAATGAATGAATGATGCATTTATATAGCGCTTTTACTGTGTATGGCCATACACCCAAAGCGCT
>JAUCNO010000663.1:3170584-3199778 GCA_032353835.1 Enteromius viviparus | reverse complement strand
GGTACTGACCAGGCTCAACCCTGCTTAGCTTTAGTGGGCAACCAGGCTTGGGCTGCAGGGTGATATGGCTGTGGCTCATGCATCATGCATTTAATTTTTTTTTTAGGATTCTTTGATGGATAGAAAGTTCAACAAAATGGCAACACTGAGAATAAGGAACACTTTTTCACTATTAACTACCATTTCTCCCCTCAGTAAATTCCTAAATCGCTGCTTATTAATATTTCGCAACGAACTGCTTAATTTGTACAAATAAATTGGCAAATTTTCTAGCAATATGCATGCTAAAAAGCAACTATTTTAGAGACCCTAAAATAAAGTGTTACCAGCAAATCACATAAATGTATTTACTGTCACTTTAAATCAATCTAACGCAACCAAAATGAAATTCTTCATTTCTTAAAAAAAAAATTGACATTAATAAAACATTAACTGCAACTTTTGCCTCAATAAACTTCAGATGTACTGCTTATTAATAGTAGATTAGTTGTTAAGTTGCACTTTTACTTGTTCTAAAAAAACTTTTATTTTTTTTATTACATTTTTGGACAAACGTTGAGCTTATATCCAACATATGTTTTGCACTCACATGCGAACTTTGTGTCTGCCGATAATGAAGGAAACTTTGCGGCTCCAGGGATTGACAAAGCTAGACCAGCTGGTGTCTATGGTGATGTACTCTCCGTTACGAGCGCAGAAGCGGATCGAGTGGTCAAACGGCTGACCACCATACTGCAGGACTGATGGGACAGAAAGAAAAAAGATTTTAAAAATATTTTCCAAGAAACATTGCCTAATAAAAAGAAGAAAGCACCTTCCCATAAAGAAAGTTAAACATCTCCTTTATTAAACTAAACTGACTATCTCAGTCTTTACTTGCAGTCAAGAACATTTTGACTCACTCTTCCTGTGGATGCCGAGCATGATGGGTCGATCACTGGGATGCAGGTGCAGCAGGACAGGTGTGCCAATCAAATCTTGTGGCAGGTATCCTAGTAATGGAACGGCCCTACAGAAAAACATCCCATAACAATTCTGATTAGTCTGACAACTACGGTTACTGGCTTTAATATGCATGATTATGAGAAACGGAAAAAGGCAGGTGTGGAGGTCCAGCAGCTGCGTGAAACACCCAGTGCTTAAGTTACAAGCTGATCTTCATCATGTTCGTCAACACAGAAGCATTAACACTCACCTCTCATCCACATCCTGAAACACACAGCTGGGAGTGTGTGTTGTGGTGAAGATACGTTTGTCCGTGGGGATCCTTGGAGCTGAGAAAAAAACATAAAAAAGTTTCTAACACAATATTTTAAAAGTACTACGGAAGCTAACTCATCAAGGTCTAAATAATTTATACAGTAATTTAACATTTAACTATATGACAAGCTACAAGCAAAATATAGGCGACTATTTGGATAAAGCTGTACTTATTTGATTATACATACACTGTCACTCTTATTTAGCGCTAAATTGATCAAAATGCATCCTCTGTGAGCTATTATTTTATGCTAGTGTATAAAAAACTAATTTGGTAAAAATGTATTTGGTACCAAGAAAAATGTCCCTTCTTGAAACATTACTAAATAACATGAAGCCAATATATCAATAAATTACTGTCAAAATTAATAAACTTGCTGTAATGACTCAGTCTTCCTCAATGCCTCTAAAATATGGATTTACAAAAAACACAGCTACTTACTGGAAAAATTACATTCTACATATAGAGAATTAAAAGGGCTGACCTTCGTAGCCGGAGTGCACTCTCTCAGCCAGCAGGAGGCAGCAGAACTGATCCTCAGAGTGCTCTGTATCCTGAACCTTCATCAAATAAGGAGTCATTCTGAAGGGATAGTATTGAAGATCTCCCTCTAACTCCTTACCACCGCTGGAGGATACAGGAAAGAGATACACACACATTAAACAATAATATCTGGTAATAAATATTAGCTCTGTCCAATGTAAGCAGACTACAACCTAGTGATATTTTTCTCCAGTATCCATTCCAGAGATTTTTAAACAAAATTATGTTACTTTTTATAGTGCGTGCACTTACATACTGTATACTTACAGTGTACCTAAGAAGGTACAGGCAATATAAGGTAATTACACTGGGTAGGTTCAGGGTTAATACCTACAGTAGTTATTACCTAGTTAATGAAATTACTGAGTATGTAGATGAGTAACATGACCGTAAATAAAGTGCTATGAACAAAATCACATGCAAGAAAATTTTGTACCTTCAAAACTAGGAGGAAATGTGTCTAAACATTCAAATAGTTCAATATTAATTTTAGTATTTACAAATTGTTTAGGACCTGGTTGCCAGATCGGTTGCTTTCTGCCTTAAAAAATAAAAACATTTAAAAGCTTAGACTTTATAACAAAAGTAACCTGCTCCTGAAACTAAAAGTCTTTATGAATGTAAGCAGCAACACAACATTGAGAGAGTAACTTAAAGAGATTGCCAGAGACTGTACAGACTAGATTTGACTCTATGAACTTTATTTGCCACCAAACTGCAAGACACCTGAAATAATAAACAATGGACTTTAATCAATCCAGTCATGAATATCATTCTTTTCTTGGACTTTCTACTGTCTGTCAGTGTAAATGAAACCATTAGTTGATAAGGCCTGATCTCAATAAAGTTGGCACATGTTTCTGGTCTGTGATCTTAGTCGGGACGTGCCCTAATTTCGGAGGATTGGGTAACTGCTCCAAATTGCTGACTTCAGGAATTCTTGTGTTCTAAATGACATGTTCTCCATTATTATTATTTTATTATTTTTTTCATGGTATTGGGACGCTTTGGCTTTGAGATTTTCATAATAATGTAGAAAATAAAGAGCTAACCTAATGCATTATTTTCTTGTTGCTTCCTCAACAAAAGAATTGGAAATTTCCTGTTCTACCACCCAGTGTTTAATGCATGTTTTCCATATTAACATGAGAAGCATTAGTAACCAAATCTACCTATTTACAGGGACAAAAGTTCACCAGAATTAATTTGCCCAGACTGATTCAAAAAAAGGACAAACTATGAATTAAGTCATGGTGGACAGATGGTGAACAGGTTATTTCAAACCCTTACACACACATAAACACTCACCTAATACGACAGAAGAAGGATTTCTCCTGCATGCAGTCTGACGGTGATGACTCTTTAAGGAGGAAAAACAAGAGAGATGAGGTTTAATTCAACAGCATCTTGTCTTTCAGTGGTGACTTAATAAGCGGTCAACTTAAGCTAATAGTTGCACAGATTCAAGAACCACAAAGACATCTCACTAATCAGCACTGGTTTAGTTAATGAACTGGAAACAGAAAGACTTTTGTGTCTGTGCACATCTAAGAGTCAGTATTAAAAAAGGCATTTAAACAAATGTCCTTAAAAAGCTTGAGTAATTCACTGGACCTGCATATTTAAGGATTGCTTAATGTGATGTAAATGTATTCGTAGCATGGAAAATTTTAACAGATTAATCCCTAAGGTGTGGACTGAGTCTACGTGACATCTGCTCAGGTTGCTTGGTTGGCGTTTTTAAACGATTCTTCTATATTTTGGTTTTAACTTGTCTATTGATAATGACCAATCGTGTGCGTGTGTCTCTTACCTGCACCAGTGCACATGCTCCAGGATGGCAGCCTGTACGGTGTTGTGAAACTATAAAACACGCTAACGTCCTGAGGTGTAAGAAACTCCACAAACTTAGCATTCTTGAACACGTCCCGTTTGCAGTTCAAGATGGAGGCAGCCTGGTCTGAAATATAGACGATCTTCCCAGTGATGAGTGACACTGCCACTGCAAAGATGTCCTAAAAACACAAAGACCTACAAATGAGGACTAAATGATTACTAAAGGGAAACACTGAAATAAGCAATTATGCAAGGGAAAAATAACTGTAAGTATGTAACTGCTCTCCGCAAATAAACTGGAATGAATAAATGTTAATAAATAAATAAATTTGATTTAAAAATAAATAAATGGATAAACAAACATATACTTACGGTGTTTTTGAGAGTGTATTCAGAGGTGATGCTGTCGATCTCCTCTATGGTATATGAAGAAACATCAAACCCTGATGGCTGACTATCATTAATCATCAGCAGCTGGTAGTATTCTTCATTTGCTGAAATAAAAACGTCAAAATAAAAGCATTAAGCTGATTCAGTTATGAAATCTGGTGTATTTCACTATAAATAAACCAAACTATAGGACATTCTACACAATAACTGATTACTTTTATTGTAAAATCTTAATGTAAATGTCATGCATTATTTTTTTTTTATATTGCTTGCATTTATTTCATGTTGCCATGGATTTGTTTGGCTGTAAAGTCATTGTTTTATGCCCCTAGGTTACATTTGCATTTTATTCAAGCCAAATGAAACTCATAAAATATATTGATAATTTACCAGACAGTAGGACTATGTCCCTGTGATCAGGCAAGTTTTAGACATGACTTATGTAACAATATACTAAATGTATGTACTGCTCACCTTCCACCTGTCTGACACAGCGTAGGGCATATTTCAGAGTGTTGAGCGTCGTCGACTTGCTGCCCTTGTTCCGCTTTTCTGGCGGCAAATGAAGCTTCAGCTCTTTCAAAGTTTTTAGCAACTCTTTTTGTGTCTTGGCCTTGGCAGACTCTTCGCTACTGCAAGTGCCCAAAAAAACACATGCACAAATATGTCAGCAGTAAATTCATTTTAAAAACACATAATTCATTTCCAATGTTAAATACAATAAAGTTTGATGTGCAATACACAGTACACTTCTTTTAGTAAATAGGTATTTATAAGAAATATAATAAAATTTATTTTTGATGGGTCCAGGATGGCATAATAAAAAATATTATACAAATAAATATTTTTTTAATTATAAAATAAATTATGAATTACAAAATAAAATGATGAAAATAAAATACTAAAATAAAAATTTTAATGAATTAAAATAAAATAAATAAAATAAAATAATCTACTGCAGACACTGGTGTTTTAAGTGTGTGTTTAACCTGCAGCCGCTGGTGGATGGGTTATCCTGCTCTGAACTGGCACTCAGAAGGCTGAAGGCGTTCGTGCTGCTAGGCGGTGAAGGACTATGGGAGTTGGAGCTGTAAAGAGAGTGAACACACAAAAAGACATCATAAAACAAGTCATAAACTACAGAAAAATCCTTTTTGTAAAACAGTAATCTCCGCAGATGTCATTTTATCAGGCATGTCTACTCTTTATTGCTTTACAGTTGTGATAAAATGAATAAATTGGCCCAAACCAACAAAGAATCATACAGAATATATCTGCATTAATCTCAAATTGTTTGACATCAGTTTTGACTTGATAACACAGCGTATCCACGCAACGAACATGACGACATTACCAGCTGAAGCCAGTCTGGACAAGCTGTTGCAAGGGAATAAAGCAACGGGAAAATCAAGCAATAGCTTCAACCCAAAACCACAATCTCACAGGACGTTTTCAATCATTGTGGACAATGGAACAGAAAATAGATGCTCCTGTTCTACATGGAGGTCACTTGGACATAGCGCTCCATCTTAGTTATATAATCCTCACCTGTCCACCATCCTAACTCTTCCTTAAAAACACCATGCCCAGTCCCAGCCAGGTCACCATTAGCACAGCTAAGAATGGCTTGCATTGCAGGTTTCTAGTACAGTAGATAACTGAGACAGAACGAGGCGGATTAAACAGCTCAACTTAGCGCTCTGATACTATAGCAAGCCCAAAGTCCAGCTGCAGGTTACAAGCTGAGCGACATAAATACACCAGGGGTGATTATAAATAGCCCACTAAGTAGCTTTGAATAGAAACAGGCTTCACATGTTGCACTTCTTAGCTGTAGGTGAGCTAATTATATAAAGCACATCTGTGTTAATCTAGCAGGGCAATGTGTCTCGATGCTATTGATACAGTCAGTCGTTTCAGGAGGCTAATGAGATCGGAGTACTTGGAAGATTATTTATACAACTACACATGCAGGGAAGTGTGGCTTCATTACATGCTGACGTTGTACACATCTCAAGCCTTTAATACACCTGAACAGGTAGCACAGGAACGCAAGGATATCATATAACTGATGTCAATATAATGACATAATATAATGCCAGTATATCTCAATCCCAACACATGTCAATATTAGTATACTGCATCATGATTGTCATGTTTATTCTCTTATTTTAATTGCTCTCTAACAATATTTTTTGTATTTTTTAGATAAGCTTTGATATTTAGCAACTAATAATTATTTTAAAATCTTATTTTTAAATCTGGGTTGTATTTTCTTTTACCTTGCATAGCTTTGTTTATGCTTTTTAAAGCTTAAGTTGGATACAATTAACTTTGAATACCATTTGTATTAACTTCAAAAACAATGAAACATTAAATGACTCAAAGAAGAGTCAGTTAGTTTATTTTAATAAATAAACGGATGACAGAGAGATGGATGAATGGATTGATGGATGGACAGATAAATAAATGGATGGATTGGTGGATGGATAAAAAAATTCATGGATTGATGGATGATGGACCGATGTATGAATGGAAGGATGGCTAAACGGATGGACAGAAGGACAGATGAACGAATAAATAAATGGAGAGGTAGAAAGACATATCTTTGGACACGTGACTGTATTTTAGAAAGACAAAGACATAAAGAAAGAAAAAGCAAACAAAACCATTCCAGGTCTTTCATTTAGCCTCACCCATCCACTGCATTCAGATACTAAGCACTTGTTGAGAGAAGACATGCATGAATCACTGAACCAATAAGTCTAGGGAATACAGCAGTGACGCAAATACACTCCTATACTGGTTCAGATCCAGCTTGAGGCGAAAGAGTATGAGAACGAGACTAGGAAGAACTGTGGTCATGAAGTGTGTTCAGTGTTCAGCCATTTAAATTCAAGGACAACCAATATATATTCATATTTTCTTATACTGCTAGCTAAGGAAAGCAGCCTGGGGAAGAGAAAGAATGACGCAAGGCAGAAGCTCTCAACTTTTCCAGAGCACTCATTGGACCTGTTCACAAGAACAAACACTGTGTTGTCAATGGAAACCATGGTGCAAATGTCTGGGCAATTCTAACAGTGACGCACTGACAATAGCTGGGCACAACAGCTGTCCAGACTTTCCATTTGATTCCCTTTACAGAATGGATACTATACTACTACTACTACTATATAAATAATATGCCAAAACTTAAAAGGAAAATGCTTTGAAAGATGATGTTCAGATGATTATATCCAAAAATGGCAACTTGAATGTCAGCTGTGATAGAGTTATGAAGCAATATATACAAGCTTCTAGATTTGCAGATCAGTTTACAATTTATTATTATTAATAATTATTAATACTTTAATAATATTCTAGATACAGGGCCAGATGTTTTAATTCAAAATGACTTATATTTATGTTATTGTGTATTTGTGTTTGTTAAGTTTATTTATTATTATGTTATTTACTAATGTCCAGAGAGACATTTGTGATGCATTATGATACATTATGCTGCCTGGCTTTAGGCTTTCCTTCTCAATTTTGGCTGAGGAGGAGGAAATAACTAATAGTTCAGGCATACTTAAACTTTTAGCCATAAAGCAATTAAAGACTGATGCTGGAATGCCATGTGAAACACATTTGACAATAAAAGGCTCTTGTCTACTACATGTTTAAATGCTTAATTACAAATGTTTTTAAATATTTATTAATGGTTTTAATTTTATGCTGTCGTCCTCACAATTTTGCAGTCAATACCAGGCTTTGTTATAAAATAAAATAAAAAATAAAATAAAAAATAAAAAATTTAATTAAATTAAATAAAATTTAAAATAAAATTTAAGATTAAATTTAAAATTAAATTAAAAATTAAATTTAAAATTAAAATTAAAATTAAAATTAAATTAAATTAAATTAAATTAAATTAAATTAAATTAAATTAAATTAAATTAAATTAAAAATTCAATTCAATTCAAATAACAGGCTAGAAATTACCATTGCAGATAAACATCGTAATCCAATAAAGCATAACCAAATAGAACTTTTGTTGACTATTTAATGTCCTTGTTTGAGCACAAATATTTAAATGACCAAATGAATCCTGAAAAATAAACATAACGCATATGTACGTTAATGAGCTCTCTCAACATCCTTTCACCATGGTAGCAGAAAGCTTTTATATGCCACTTCCAATAAATGAAATGCCTACTATGGCAACCACGAACATCATGCTGCTATTTTTAAATCTCTTGAAAGTCTTTACATGGAAGCAACCTATTAATTGAGGGTCGGAGAGATGGAGATAACCAGGGAAAAGTAGCAATTGCTGTCAACAGGTTTTGAACGAGTCAGCAATCATTGCACTTTGACTAACATCCATTGCAACAGGTGACAGCCCCATGCAAACTTTCAAACATAAAGCATGTGTTATGTTTTTCATTTAAATTTACAACTTCTGCATCATAAGAATCATGGTCACAGTTTAGTGTAATTTAGAGGCCCGAATGAGAATTCAAGTTCAAGGAAGAAAAAGCAGACAAATAGTGGCACGATGCAACTCCCTTAAAGTTTAATTTTGAAAAGCATTCTGCATTTATCACACTTATGCTTAAATGTCATGCATCTCTAAAAATTGGTGCAGAAAGTTTGCAGATCTGGTTTTAGTCTGAATACACACAAAGAGTTCATTAAATGTCACTGTGTGTCTTTGACCTTACTATAACCTCAGAAATGAAATAGTTTAGAACAGAGGCTATAAATGACGTCAAAGTTACTTAGGAGACAGAAAAGCACACTGATGTTGATAAAAAGGTATTCAAATGTTGCGGTTTACAGTTTACACACAAAACTCCACCAGAGCACTTCTATGGTTAAACAAAGCGCACAAGTGTCCGCATGCAACCTCTTAGGGTTGCTACATGACTGTGTCAATACTGCCAAACAAACAAACCGTTTCCATAGAGATGAATCTAGAAATTGTGCAATCCAAATTATGGCTTGTCACATATATAAAAAATATTTAACAGTGTTACACATTGTTCAAAAAAATTATATTGCATGTAGTCTGTCAATTAGTTTTATCTGCATAGAAATCATAACAAAAAACATTTAAAATGCAGTTTATATAGTTGTAAGCAATAGTAGACATGTCAAACAGCAGGAAATATGCTATTTACAATCATAAATCTATTATGTGGAAATATAAAAATTAGTTTGTTTGGAGTCTGTTTGTTATATGCGTCATGCTTCAGATATGTGGCATATTTTCCTGTAAAGGAACCCAGTCAGCACTGAGGCTTTCTTGTTTTTGTAGTGCATTGTGGTTTTTTGAGGAGACGAAAGTTTCAGTGCAAAACAGTGTCCTCAAAACAACTTGGACATTGAAGTACTTGAATATTTCAGCATTAGATTACAAAATCAGACAGTACAAGCCCATTTTTTACCAAAGATTTTAGATAGATAGATTTAGATAGATTTTTTTGCTAAATCAATTAGAATTTTGCATAAAATCTGATATTTTAAATATTTCAAATAATTTAGATTGCAAATAATCTAATAATCTAAAAAAGTGATATTGTGCTACTTTGTAGTTGTCAAATGTTAGTAGAACATAGCCATAGCTAATGCATTGCAATACCACTAAAGTGCTAGACTATAAAGTGTATACATAGGCTACTTTTTAAAGCCACTGCATGTCACAGACAAACAGAATATAACTAAATTACCTTTTGTTACTGCCTGATGACTCTAACAGTGCGGAGTCCTTGCTCCGGCTGTTGGAACTTCCCGAAGACTCGTTGCCATGGGACTCATGTCCATGGGAATCATTACCATGGGACTCATTGCCATGGGACTCAGTTCCGCTTCCGCTGGACCCACTGCTCTTCATCTCCACATCCTCGTGGAGGGAACGTGCCATCTTCCGGGTGTTGCGGGACGAAGCCGGAGGGTCTTGGCTGCTGTCACTACCTTCGGAGGCCAGGCCAAGTTCGGCCCCCTTCACGAAACTGCCCATGCGATGCAGTGTCGACATCGACCTGCATCCGGCTGCTTCATTCTGCCCTTCCAAGGAGGAGTACAGGTACGGTTTGGATTGTGAATCCTCAGACATCGGAATAGGTTTGTAAAAGTGAAGTAAGAAGCCAGAAGGTTAGCCCATGTTCATGGTGGAGCATGTAGAGGGAACGTAGACGATGCTCGGATTTCTGCATGAACAAAAACAGAGAGAAAGTGAGTGAAAAAAAAAAACATCTCGACAATCTGAAACTCTTGTATTTGCACGTCATAGGAAACAAGGGCAAGATGGGACAGAGCTAATCAGAACTCAATCACTGCACAGGAGATAAAAATCACATCTTTAGTTGCACGCTCTTCTTCTAACTTTGATCTCCGTTGAAAGTAGAACTTTGAAGTCAAACTCAAATCAAAGCAAAGCATGCACAACCCTGTCTGATCCACAATATATTGAATCTCCTCTGTCTGCTTCCAGAGACCCTAAACTTAGTGTTCAAAGGTGGGATCTCTGGTATCCCCTCGTTGTGTCTGTCCAGTGTCCTTTAGCCAAACAGATGTGACATTTCGGCTTGTAAACACTGACCCCTTCAAAGGATTAATCCCAGCAAGTGCACATAAAAGATACTAGACAGCTGTCTGGACCAACAACAGGCCCTGACTGGTTTCCATCCCTTCATGCTCCCATCAAAATGATAGGGAGAAAAAATAAACTCTTATCCCTTTGCTCTGAAGAAATAAATAGTCTCCTGACCAGAGCCAAGTTTCCTGTTCCTGGTCAGGAATGGAGATGGGCCATATTAGGGAAGGACACCTTCAGGTTACTCATTCGTGACTTACCACTCTTTTACTCAACAGGATTGGAGGATTGACAGAGAGTAGAGTACGTTAGTGGATTACCTGACCAAGACCTAAATAGATTTACTATGCATGGCTTGTATATTGGGGTATAGTGATAATAAATATATAGCATACCATATACAGCACTTCTACAATAATACATGGTCATTCTACTTCTGATATTACTGGAACACAAGTGTGCAATTCCTAAATGTGATAAAAAAAAAATAAAAAAAAATTAAATTATATATATATATATATATATATATATAGAAGCACGTAATGTAAGTCTCTTTGATAAAAAAGTACAGTAAAACAGTAATATTGTGAAATATTATTGCAATTTAAATTAAACAAATTTCTATTTTAATATACTATTTTTAATATAATATTTCTGTTTTTCTGTATTTTTCATTAAATGATTGCAGCCTTGAAGATCCTAAGATACTTCTTTATAAGAAATAATAATTAAAAAAATCCAACTGTCCTAAACATTTAAACACTAGCCTATATAAAAAATCATGTGGCAATGCACATTTTAGCAGTGAATTATAGGCCATTTCAAAATGCATTTTGACTCGAAATTCTTTTAAATGATTTAATTTTATTATTTTACACATATCTATTAAATTCTAAGCCACTTAACAACTTTTTTTGTCCTCTTGACTCGAGACATGTCTTTTTGTCATTCTCATGTGTAAAATCATTGCTTTTACATAATCACACAATACTATCATAATACCAGCCCTGCCTAGCGTACGTCAATGGCTTATGACTTGGTGCCCAACCCAAGTAACAGCTTTTTGAATTATGAGCTCCAATGAGACCTTAATATGCCTGGCTGAGTGCCTGCTGTAACCCAGTAACCTACAGGGCAGTGACACGACGCCGCTAGCATCTGGATTTCCAGTTATACAGTAACTCACTGGTCGGGCACTGTGACACTGTTAAAGAGAGAAAACGAAATAGACTGTATCAGTTATTAAGCCATATATTTGACGCAAGCTTACGCACGTGAATACGCGACTATCAGCAATTCAGTGTGAATCTTTAACTATAACCTTTTAACCTATTGTAAATGAATACCTTTTTTCTTCTTAAAGTCATATAAATCAGAGATGTGACCTTCGAACGACACATTATTAGCCAATAATGTGAACTTTATTTTAACCCTAAGGGAATCTTCCTGTAACATAGATTGCCTGGGGGCCATGAGGAAGAACACTGCATTTTAATATAATTACAGCTGGAAGAACTATATTGATATCTCTTTCTAATACAATCATAGGTACTATTGCGAGCAGCACATTGGCTAACACATGATCTGCAATGATTGGTAAAAACTAAATGGAAGGATCCTTTTGAAACACAATTTTGAAGCACATCAAAGCCAATTTAACAGCAAGAGCACAATGCTTTTTTATTATGTGTGTAGCTACATTAGACTAACTGGAAAAGGCAAAGTCCCTGCTATATTCCTATTAGCATACAAGTATAAAAACATGCAAAAAGTGTGAATGATAATAAAAAAACTATATTAATTTGTATTAAAATAACACATTGCGTTTAAATTTGAACTGTTGCATATCAAGCGTATTCAAAACCCTCACTTTTCAAGGCAAATTCATGTACCTTCCTGGCCTCTTAAGCAAACATTGCATCTAAAAATATAATGTCCAAGTCCACTGCCAACACAATTAAACAAGCCTGCGTTCACAATCTCACTGCTTATTCAGCATTTTTTTTCCAGGTCACTGACCATGAAGACCAACAACTGTTACTCTACTATAGTAGTACTATAGTAGACTGAAGTCAAGAAAGAGAAATGGGACAAGAACAGCTTTCCATACGTCAAATAACTTAATCATATAAGCCTGTAGCAATAGAACTTATTGCAAAGTAGCATCTGATCTTCAGCATCTTTCATTGCATTTCCAAATGGAATAAAATGCATACGTTAATATTTCTGTCTAACCAATATAACCGTTTAAAGATTAGAAAACAGAAACAAAACCTAATGATGTAATACATGAACCACAGAGCCACCTCACTGACAGTTTTATAACTCATATCAAGTTACAGACATTTATGTAATTGAGTGTGTAGCAACGGCACATGGGCTACTACACGCTTTATATAAGGACTTACATAAGTTTACAGACAGTTCATAATGTAAATTGGTCATATTCGTCAAATGTTTACATTTCAACGCAATTACAACTAATTATATGATAATATGCATTTTTGCTGGCACAAACTTTTATTTTGAATCATATTGAACTTCAAGCGTCAGAACATCCTCGGATACACTTGCATGAAGCATCAAAAACCAAAGAATGTGTATATTTCAATTATAAACAAGACATTCGGCAGAGCTAAGAAGGCTAAACTAGATATAAGGTTATGGTTTAAAAATCCATTAAAACAAGCCATTAATGGTGTTGTCAGTTCTAGTTGGAAAATGTTTTGACTCAACTGAACCGTTACATTTGATATTAGCCATTGAGATCACCAGTCCTGAAAAAGATTAGACACAGAGATTGATGTCTGTGTTCCGTGATGTCACGGCGCGAATCCTGCGCCACCAGGTCATGGCTTAGAAATGCACTATTTGAGCGTAGCATGTGACAGGAAAATCTGGGCTGTAGCTGTACTACGTAATCTGCTGACACACATTTGTGCTTGCGAACCATGTTGACACAAAACATCCTGAATACTTTTAGTTTTGATGATTATTTGACTTTTCAATGTATGGTTTATACTTTTTTATATATGTTTATCATTTGCATGTTTTTCAACATCACCAATTTAAAAATTCAAGTGATTTTAAATCATTTAAGTGCCAGACAAAAATCCATTTGAAAACCAGTGAACAAGAACCAAACTGAATCATCGTATCTTGTGCGAATGTAGAAATAGTAGTTAGTCCTGTAGAATCGAAACGTGAGATTATACTGGCATCCAACATTTTTAATGTTGTGTCGCAACTTATTTACTAGAACGCGAGGTTTCATATCAAACACAACAACACGATAATCAGTCATTGTATTTTTATAATTCATTTCCATAAATTAAGTTTTCCAGCGTGAGTTTAGATCTTTAATCTTAAGCTCTGTTGTTTATAGAAATTTTATTTATTAGCCACATGATTTTGACCCATTTCAATCAGTGAAAATGTTCATGCTCTAAAAGTGACTACTGAAAAACAATGAGCAAGCATACTAGTCATTAAAAAACTCCCTCCGTAATGCTTAATTAGCTACTTACAAACCAATAGCTACAATGTGACTCACTAGAATTGACGTAATGATGCAGTTGCTTGAGTGTCGCCTAGCCTTACATAATACTAAAGTCTTTGGTAGTCATATTCCAAAGTGTCCTTGTAAACAGCTGTTTGGTAATAATGCAGATGAGTAGGCAACTAGCTAACCAAATCTTTCCAAGAAGACACATGTTGTTGGGGTTACACAAGGGCAGGTGTTGGGACCTCTAGATTAGATTGTGTAAGTCCCTCATCATCCTGCTAAACCTAAATTCGCCATGTTTTGAGTACTCTATGCATTATCGCAATGCATTGTAGATCTTTTGAGCACTTGGTTCTAAAGGAAACGTCTTTTAAATGGTGATTCAGACAGGTGAGCATAAAGACAATTAACACAATAACTTCAGGAAATCTTTTGGAGATCTCCAAATCAAGATGTGCATGCAAATGAACAAAGACCAAAGGTTTATCTCAGTACGCAACATGCAACAAGTATATCCAGCCACAACTGGTTCCAACCAGACCTTTCTCCATCTCTCTCTCTCTCTCTCTCTGCTCAGGAAAAAAGCACTCCATCAATAAATAACTTATCTATGCTCATACTCCTCTATCTACTTTAGATGCACAGATGCGCACCACCAGAGAAAGGTGAAAGTGGCAATGCCAGGTTAGTAGCTGGAAAACCCCTCAAGGGAAATCACAACTGTTTTATCTCAAAGCTCATACGCAGAGATTTCTCTTGCTTTACGTGGGTAGGACCCCTTTCGAGAAGGAAAGGCTTTTCTCAAGTTAAGAGCTGATGAAATCAAAGCCATAAAGACAATGATAGTGCAGCATATGAGGTCCATGCCTATATATGAGATTCTGTCACTAGACAATTATGTAATGCAATAAAACTAAGTTTGCATGCCAAACACTTGTAATAGTTGAAAGTTTGACACAAATTAATCAGCACTCGCTTGAACTCCACTGATATTCTCCACGTGGAGCCACTTGCAGATTTACAATTGTGCAAAAAAAATTCATTGCAATCAGGAACTGAAAAAAAAATCCATTCCTTGTAGTTTATTATTAAATTATTCCACGATAATAGGTGGTTATAGAGATATTCAGGAGACAATCTGCTCCACGTGGAATAAAATGGTTTTATTAAGCTACGAATACAATCATTCTTCATATAAATGTACACAATTAAACATACTAAAAAAAAAGCGATCACAAAAAACTAAGGTACATCGTCTGCATAGTGCATAATCGAATTTCATGACTGTCCTGTTTCTCATCTACTGAACCACTCAAAAGACTAAAGTTTAAACTTGGAAAGATAATATCAACGAAAGCCTTGGCTTAATGGACTGTGCGTGTGGCACTCTGCCAACAATAGTCTGTAAATACAAAAAAATGCACCCGAGGACTGTCTTCGTGCGTCATCGCTTCCTACCCTCCCACTGCCTCTGCCCCAGCAGCCAATCCCACTTCAACAGCCAACGCTTTCAGCCTATCTTGTTGAACGAGTACAGATACCAGACACATCACCAAAAACTGCTCACCCACACTATCTCTTTCATAGCCAGAGTGCGGAGTTCAACATTGACCCATTTGGTACTAAAGCATGCATTTATTATGCATTATTTGAAGAAAGCCATTGATTCCACTCACACAGATAACACAACCATATTTTATGTTTCAGGTGCTTGAGCAGATGCTAAATTGAGAATCTATATCTTATCTAGTATTAGAAACAGAGATCATCTGTGTGCCCAGCTACAGTTAGGAACAAATGATGGTCAGTTCCTGACTACGTCAGTGCTGCATGCTAACCATTATTCCAGCATCTATAAAAATAGATCTAACAATTATGTGTCTCTGGTTTCTCATTTGGATCAAGCTGTGCAGCATTCGCTGTCTTGGTCAAGAAGGTAGATTAAATGCAAGACGGAAAAACAAGAAAATGGATATTCTTTCTCCTGATTCCATTTAAAAACTGCCAAATGTAAGCAGACACTGAATGAAAGCATCTTAAAGATGTTTGTAAAAAAAAAAACATTACTTTTTATTCAACATGCACGCTTTAAATAGAATAAATCACAACATATGAAAGTAAAATTATCCAACTTTATCCGCACACAAGCCAATATAGCATTTCTCAACTGCTTGATTGTATATTTCATTGAGAGTTTTTTTTTAATCATCTTTTATTTTATCGCTGAACATTAACATTTAAAATAATGTGTTTTATGTAAGGGTGATATAAAAATTAATTTTGACTTTTGACTTTAAGTCCATGCACATGCAAGTTGAGGCAGATAGAGGTAGGTATTTGGAGCACCTCTTGTAGGAGTAGGTCAGTTTTAATAGCGTGCAAACACCCCCCTCCACTCCTCCGCATATCTGACTTCAAGCTCAAGTACCCGGCATACGCTGCAACATAACTGGACAATTGCCAACTTCTGGCTATATTTACCCTTTAAAAATCAATTTGAAAGCACAGCACAGCTAGAAATAACAATTCAGCCATCCACGTGTTGCTCCAAACCCATATAGCATTTCTGTTCTTTAGAAGGCAAAATGAGAGTTAGTCAGAAAGACTGCTCAGTCACCATTCACTTTCACTGTATGGCAAAAAGATCCAATGAAAGTAAATGGTGACTAAGACTTTCATTCTGCCTAACATTTCCTGATACATACATTTGTGTTATAGTTAAAATAATCACATAGTAGAAGTGAATTTGCTTTACATTTTATGTATTAATGCAAATTAAAGCATGCAATACTTGCTTTATTCATTGTTTCATGCATAATGTTTAACTATGCATCAGAGGCATGTGTTACAGCAAGACATTATCTAACTTACATGACACTACTCGTGACAATTACATACACAGTTTGTAATGACATCAACCGCATCCAGACCTGTAGAGTAGATGAAACTGAGATTTTTGCTAGGGAAATGTGTGGCAAGCTATTTAAATATTTATTCTTAAAGTCGAGTTTTAAGTCATCAGTAGTTATCATTTTAAATTTGTAATACATTATAATTATATTTTACCTAATGGTCTTATTACTTATTCCTAACATAAACATACAAATATTTCTTAGTTAGCCTATTTAACACCCATTTAATAACTACTGCAGTTGTTACTAAGAACACTTATATAAGTGAATATTGGAATCTATACAAATTAGTATTCAAAGTACTAGTGATGAATAGCTGTTAGTGAAACTTAAAAAACTATTAGTTAATATATTATTTATTACTAGGCATGTAAAAATAGGTAATAATGACAAAAGATTTCAGGACTCAGTATTAAGGACTAGATGTTAAAATGGCTTGCCATGACAATGAGGCTAGTAGGCTGGTTCATATCTACAAGCTCTCGCCTCGTACCTTTAGAAAAATATATTGCAGTGTCAGTAAATTGGGTGCATTTAAATTTTACAAGTTAAATGGCTGTTTTTGGTTGATGTCAACAAAAAGGACCAAACTATATCGATATATAGGGCTTTGCTTTGGAGCACTGACCGAAGATGACCTAATCACTGACACAGTTATGCAACGGCTAAGTTTAATACATTTAAAATATCAATCTTTTGACAAACATTTGGCAGAACTGGTCTTTTTAACATATTTGACCGTTTATCTATAATATGAACACTTTATGTTCACGACACAAACTTTATGAACACTGGTCACATTGCAGTCAATGGTAAGTGTTATAAGTTACATAAAAGCTCAAACACCGGCTCTTTAAAACACGAATGTATCCTACCTGACGACTTAAACAGTGTTCCTTTTCGCACAGGATGGATGTCTCAAATCAGGTCTCCGTCCTGTCCGGCTAAAAGCTTGGCTATATAAGATATATCCCTGAAATTCCAGTCAAGCCACAGCATCAGTTTGACACACTTCAGCGCTGAATGCTCTCTCACACCGCTGCCCTGGATCTGCCGAGCTCGCAGCATGACCTGAATTCAAACTCCTCCCCCCGTGCACTGCCATTGGTCAAACCCCGATTATTTGCTAGCGGAAAATGCGGAAATACCAGAAACGCGCTGTGATTGGTCGAAAGGGCCGCCAGTCTCTTTACATAAGTATGTCATACATCTCACGTGGACACCCATGGCCAGTGACGGCGTGCGTTGCGTATGGGCAAATCAGTAGTAAGAAAAAGCTGGTGAATGGGACGCTGACGAGGGAAAAGAGTGTGGTTGGTCCGGGGAAGCCGAGTACGCCGAAGTGTTATACAAACGGTTATACAAGTGTGTGTACAGTCAATGTGGTCTCGCCCTGTATGCGCTAAACACGGCATGTGATGCTATTAGAATAGCTTTTACGGACGTGCGCGATTGCTCGGAACCGTCCTGTAGATACATTAGGGATTGTTTATTTGCAGTGACGTTGCATCACGTTCATGTATATACATACTTTTATAATTATTAGTAACAAATTGCAATTTACTTCAGGCACATTTGCCATTTCGTAACAGAACATCTCACATAACATAATACATAACATCTCATAGCCTACAGATGCTATTACACAACACCTCATGTATTTTACAGAACTTTTTTGCTTTTAATAATCAAACATATTTGAATGCAGGTTATATATTTTAGTCACTTTGCAACGAATCCATTTCCAGATTTTATCATTGTAGCTTATTTAGGCTATAGCCTATATAAATGATATGTTTCAGAAAGCACTTTGGAGACACAATAATAAACCATTATGAGTGGGAAACACTCTTTCTCTGCTTGGACTCTCTCCATCACCATCTGTTAGAAGATGCATCATACTCTCTCTTGCCAATATAACAGTGGTTTCTTTTCCTGCATGCATCTATTTTTACATAAAGAAAGTAGACTACACAGGCAATGTTCTGCTAAAACAGCAATTTGCATTATGGGTACAACGTTTTGCTCTTCAGCAAATTGTGCTGATTGTAATTGCCACAATAATGATTTCAAATCATTTGCGTCTGCACATCTCGTTATAATAGTTCTATCTAAGCAAGAGTGCTGTTGCTGCTGGCATGCAACATTAATACCTTTAGGTTATCAAATTTAATGAATTTTCTATGATCTCTTTTTCACTTCCCTTCTCTCAGAAACACAGAGATCTTTAAAAACAGCTCAATAACACCAGATGGCGTGCATCTCTTCCAATATGAATAAACAAGACTGCATATCAAATCATACAAGACAATTTCAAAGAACTTTCACACACGCTTGCTTTCTGTCTGTCACTCTTATTGAAGATTAAGCAAAAACATAAATCCTCAGTTGCTCTTATGCTATACACAAGGCATGCATTTTATTATACAGGAAAATACATATGAATAATAAATAGCTGATCATTAGTCTGATGTCTACATACTGCTAGCCGTTTCTGAGCACTAATGAACCCTGGAAGCCTATTGTATTAATATTTTAAAGGATCTGATCCAGTTACCACCAGAATAACATTGTGTTCTCCGGTGAAATTAAATAGCTATTAAATAAAATTTGTGAAAAATTAAATATGGAATTTCTACAATGTTGAGCACACAAATGGGTTGCATGACAGAATCAGAGACAGTAAAAAATGGTTTGAATGAGGATGCAAACCATAAAGCTCACTCTGAATGTGGGTGTTTGTTGTCCCGCCGGAAGCACTTCATGCCTGAAAAAGCCATGAGTCAGTGAATTGAGTGGGACCCTCTCTAATAGCTCCACTTTTACCAGATACTCATCAGATAAAGGCTGTTTATGCTGTGTCTGAGTGTGTTTGTCATTGGTCCTTTTGGGTTTCATGAAATGCTGTGAAAGTGACGCACATAAAATATTACAGAAGGCCAAAACAATCCTATAACAAGGCTACTGAATGACGCATTACTGCAGTGATTTTCAGCAAAAAGTGCAATTATTGTTTTATTATAGCGCACTTTTTTATTTTTTGCAGTGAGTGACATTTAGACCAAGAACTTTAATGATCATAATGAAAATTAAGTTTTAAAAATCATTTTTGAGAATAAATTGTTCATATCACAACTGTAACAATAACAAGAGCAACTATATCGTCAAATCACTTTCAGAATGATTATTTTTCCAACTAATGAATGATAAAATCAGTGACATATTAAAATCCATCCAGTTTATTAAAACATGACAAAACTGCACTCAATGAACATTATCCACTGGTGTGAACAGGCCTTTATGTTACCTTTTCAAAAGTTACCAATATGTGCCATTTCAGGAGTAATATATACATTAAGGCACTTATATGCAATAAAATGAAATCCAAAGGTGTACTGTTTAAAAAGGTATTGCTCCAGTGACAGCTTTTGTCACCTACTTTCTGAGAGTGTGGAAAATCTAAGACACCAAAATTAGAATTGAATTGAAAAAAAAAAAATTTATTTTGAAAAAATTGAATTCATTCAGCAGGCCTATTGAAAAGTATAAAATGGGTCAGGTACAATAAAAAAGGACCATAAGCATAAAAATGCTTTTTAAGTAATGCATCATTATCAAAATAATGTACAGAGTCCCGTTTTTTTACTGCCTGACAGTTTATTCAATGACTTCAACCACAAACGCATTCTGGATGTAAAATAGTCTGTGGCTCTTGTTTAGTCTGTGAGTTTTCCTTGTACAATTTATTAGCCTGTTAAATGTTCCATTAAATGTGAATTATTCTGCTTTGATGTCCTACTTTGCACTCAAACGCACACTCAATAAATCTTCTCTTATTCATAACCAAGTGAAAGGGCTGCTTGCTGTATGTACAGTGCCATCTACTTGGCCTAATTTGATCAAAATGTAAACAGCTATACTGAGTACCATTCTCATCAAAAAAAATTAACATGACCTCCCATCTCTTCCTCAGTAAATAATAACACTTTAAAATAAATGCTGAAACGTTTTATACTCACATGCGATTTCACAAGACCAGAAATCAGGCGAGATAAGAAATGCTTCTTTTGCAAATGGATGGAAGTTTATTTTTTTTTAAAAAGCTAACAATACCTATTTCATGTACTACAAAGCTTCCAATTACTTTGGCCTTAAATACAGAATCTAATCTTCAATTTAAAAGAACACATTGTTCAAAGGATGTAATATGAGTGTAATTACATGTTAGATTTTTAATTTATTCTCCTGCAGAGAATGATGACATCACTATTATTGCACATGGGCACAATTTAAAGTCTCCTGTAGAAGGTAGCTCACATTGCTTGGCGTCCTTACCTGAATTTTCCACTGTCTACTACATCTGTCTGGAAAAGAAAAAGGGGAGTTGTCTTTTGGATCTTTTCCTGATCATTACATCACCAGGCACATATATATAACCCAGCAGCAGACATGAGCCGGACGGAAAAGGTTCTGGCATGATGCCCGGTGAAAGCGTGCTTTCTCAAACCGCAAGCTCTTCCCTCCAACTTCCACCCCTCCTTTCTCTTTCCCCGTACAGTGGAATTTGGTATGAGTTGAGCAGAGAGCAGCGCCTGTGCTGCCATATACGTGGCCAGTCGTGCCGTAAGGAGAAAACTATTTGTATGTGGAGCTCCATGAGAGCAATTGTATGTATTTGATTACAAAATGGAGTGTGGACATTTTTATTCTTCCAGCGTTTTTGCCAACAAAGTGCAAAAGAAATAATTTCATTTAATCATTTAATTAGCTATTATTTAAACATTATTTATTTCGAAATGAGATATAGAAGTCACACATTTAGATGACACAAGAAAAGTTCTCCTCACAATTGGAGATATTTGTATTAGTATTTTAATGACAATGTTAAATGTTTTATATTGTTGTACTTCTTTTTCAAACAATTCATTTCATTCACTATGCCTCAGAAAATAATTTAAGTAAACAAAACAAAGAAAGAAAGAAAGAAAGAAAGAAAATGACCTTGAGTTCTGTTACTTATTATATATATTGCTTACGTATGTGTGCTGTGTAAGTACAAACACATGCATGTATATATTTAAGTATGTTGTGTTTATATTTTAAATGTAATCACATATAACAATATTAATATATAAATGTATATAGCCTACATGTAAATATTTTTGTGATTTGCAATGAATCATTTGACAACATTAATATATATATGTGTGTGTGTGTGTATATGCACACACCAAAATTATTGTTTTTTGAGCATTAAAAAACTATTTGAGTTGTAGCTTCACCTTATACTGTTTTTCACTGTTTTTAATTAATGGCTCAAAAATCAAGTTTTATATTGTGTTTCACATTAAGAAATCATTCAAATAGTTTTAGAAAAGTGTTCTAGGACTATGTAGACATTTCATTAAAGTTAATATATATATATATATATATATTTATATACACACACATTATTATGTCAGAAGACAAGAATATGACATCATTCCACTTCAGATACAGAAAACTGATTTGATTGATGAAAGTGTTAATAAAGGACACCAGGCAGAGAAGCACAAACAAGCATTAACTTTAAATGCCCACCTCTCTCCATGACGTAAATCCTTAAGGACGGAAGCGTGGGTTTATTCGTGGCTTATCAGACAGTGTGGAGGTTTGTAAAGTGCAACAGTGAGACAACACGTTTAAAGTTTAAAATAAAAACTCACAATCATACAACAACTACATTTTACTATTTCAGCATTAGAATGCTTTCTTATTATGTAATATGTCCAAATAAAAACTTGCATCTCCTTACAAAGTTCTATAGCCTTGTCCCAGAGCTGAATGCAGCAAATCTGAAAAAGCATCCTAATGCTGCTGCATTGAATCATCGCTGAAAAATAGCTCTGATAGGATTTTGGAATACTTTAGTGTATAGATGAAGGCTTTGTGGCATTCTTGTTGTCTCGGCAACTAGGTCTTTAAGTAGCTTAAGATGTTGCCATGTAGCGTGTTAACTTGTTTTGGGTTAAGGAAACTTCAGGTGCTGTTGTGCTGTTCTTTTGCATCTTTGCTCTACACTCTCAGAAATAAGATACAAAAGCTGTCACTGGGACAGTATACCTTTTCAAAACGTACACGTTTGTACCTATTAGTTTCTGATATTTACACTTTAAGTAGCCTACTAATATGTATTTGTAAGACACCAACATGGATCTTTTAGGTATAAATATGTATTCTTGTTTAATGGAGCTGTGGCTTATCACCCACCTACCTATCTTAAAAGCTCTTGTAGGAACACTTCTATTCAAAATGAACACATTACTCAGGGCAGAGAAGCTCTGACCTCAGAAGCATTCCAGTTATGTTGCTTTGACTTCTTGCCGAATGACTCCTGCTGATGTTGCTTAGAAACGGCCGTTATGAGTCTGTGAAAGGGCCTTGCTGATGGGTGATCAGGAGCAGAAAATGAAAATCTTTCCACTTCCTAATCTATAAACCCTAGTGGCAGGAAAATGTTTCCTTTAGACTTATGGGAACTTCTAGGTTATTGTTGGCCCACATCTCAAAATCCAATTAACAACCAATAAGTCGCCATCCTACATTTTTTATTTTTTAATTATCTTCTCATTCGGATATACATCACAACACAAGAAAAGATGTGTTGCTTTTTCCTTTTTACTGCGACTTTAAAACTCATGGGGGCCTGAATGTAAAAACAGTCCATGACTTATTGTCCCGAACAAATGCAGTGCTTTCCTCTGATGAATGATCTAATTCAGACGCATCATGGATCTGAGCTGATGCAAAAGAGATTTCCCCTTCTGAAAATTCATGCTCATATAAAGTCATTAGGGTCCAAACTCAGAGAGGTGTTTCTGCCTCCCACACCTGATGAGCCGGCGGAAATGAATCACAATTCTACCCATTTATAAATGCATAGATTCTCACCTCCCCTGCGCACAGACATGATCACGCACTACCACACTCCTACTGACACACACCCACTGCACTGGCAGCCTGCATTTCCTCACTGCATCATTACACGGTTTGTAGTTTTCATTGCGGTCAAGTGCTTTATTGAAAGTACAGAAAAAACATAATATACATTGATATAGATGAAACATGATCTATGTTAATATATAGCACATATAAAAAAATATTTAGAAAATATATAATATTTTATGATTATAACAATATCAGCAATATTACTGCTATATATATATGCAGGGAAATGCATATATCACTGACCTTATGGACCCACATTTTGTTTATATATATATATATATATGCTGTTATTATTTTAATTTTGTAAAATCTGACAAAATTTTGTAAAAATATTTCAGCTTAAAAAATAAATTTAAAACAGAAAAGCTTTTTTATGCATTCACTATGTCCCCCTTTTGCCTTAATAACCCTATGAACCCAAGTTGGCATGTACAGAATAATCATTTGATATTGACGTCAAAAGCTTAATTTGTTGTAACATTTTTGCAAATCCTAAAACGCTGTTTATTTGCAGGTTTAATAGAATAAAAAATACCCAGTGTAGCCTGAAGGTCCAAGAAACTTGGGAAAACAAATAAACTAAGCGAAAGCATCGATCAGATGTTAGCACAGTAGAACTAAATCTACTGCGCTATCATGGAGGAGGTGGGAGCTTCAGATTCTCACATTTGTGAACATGCTTGGAAACCACACACAGTGTGACTTGACGCAGATGGTGGGCAGGGTTTGTTTTTTCAAGTCAGAATGGCGTATTATGTGCGTCACAGACACATATATTTTCGATTAGAGCCACAGCTGATATGTTTTAAAATTGCATGGCATAGTTTTCAGATTATACACACGACAAACTATTACAAACATACACTGACAGTATTTATTCAATACAACACCCTAAAGCTTTTTGGCATGAGGTATATTATTGTTGATACAGAGCACTAATAAGATATTGTGACTGCAGTCATTGGCCGTTCCAGATGAACTGTTTCCTAGATAATATACAGTGGATTTGACCCCTTATTAGCATGATCATGTTTACTATTCAAGTAAGAAGCTACGACTGTAGAATATTACTGAGGGTCAACCCTCAAATGTAAACTTACCTGACTAACTGTATATAAATATGATTTCAACGTGAAAACAATACCCAAGCAGTCAACAATTGTTAAAGACCCCAAAAATGTCTGCTGAAACATGCTTTATGCTTTTAAGCCTGATCAAAAAAATCTTGATTTTCAGTTAAAATATTAGCCCACTCCTAAGTCGACTTCTGAATACACAGACATGACTGTCAATAGAGAAAGCCAGATGGACATGCAGAACTTGGGTGGCAAAGCAGTCCCTGGGTGGAAGCGTAAGCATTGAAAGCCACAATGTCTGCTTTATGATGTCTTAAGTCTGTCTTAATTGCAAATCATTAATATTTTTATCCATATTGTATGTCATGATGTTTTAATGTTCGTAATATCAGCACACAAACTATTTGCAGGTTTCCTGTAAGGTGAGCGTGATTTCAAAAAGTACAAGTATATCAGGAAGAAGACAAAAATGTTGATCCAGCAGCAATATTCCAATCAACCAATCAGATCTGAGAGAAATAACTGATCAGGGTTAGGTGCTTCTAATCAGCTATCATTTCCCACTGATTTTAGGCTTACATTTTTGATAGGGATAGGTTTAGGGGTAGGGATTGGGACAAGTCTGTATTTTTGGACATTTATGTTTATCCAGGATCCATTATTGGGCTGTGCTGCGCGCTAGTGGTTAAGACGAGGCACTACAAGATTTTACAAACTAAGTGGTAAAATATATATATATATATATATTTTTTTTTTTTTTTACTTAATATTCCTTTGAGTTGTTTTTATAATAACTACTACTCTATAGACGTTAATCTGCAAATATACTACAGATCAGCAGAACCTCTTAAAGGGAAGCCTAATAAATAGGCCCAAGTGCGCAAAATCTGTCTGATGGCGCCCTCTTCTGACTGAAATGGATTGTCCCTGAAACACATAACTGAATAAACTCATAACAAGAGTACTTATTAAATCCTTGCTAATTTTACTTTGCAATAACGAGCGGCTTCCTGTACATTACCCTGGTCGTTCTTCATTTGCCGTGACAATGCTTTACATAGCACATTCTCACCATGCATAACAGATCACAGAGATGTTCAGTAAGAGTAATAAATATACAACATTTATATATATGTGCCCCCCTTATGGTACTACAACAATGAATGAAACCCCTTGATGCATGGGATATACATAGCAATGCATTCTATTATTTAAAAAAGAATAAGCCAATTCTGCCTCTCATTTGCCACTCCAATTGAAATTCAAGGCTACTTCATTGGACACACCTATACACATAGGGAAGATGCAAAGGCTGATAAAAACTATTATAAACTATTAAGTATCAATAATTTTGAACCATAAAAAAACAACTAAAATGTAAACAAAACAACAACAAAACTGATAAAGCTATGACTTTTCATTTAAAGTGTCCCTATATGGTCTGAGTGAAAATGCAAATTCATTCTTTGCCACTGTTCCGCTTTTAGAATGTTAAAAAGCTCACAGACACTGTTTTAAATGAAATCGACCAATCACCGCGGATCAACAGCATGCAAAGAGGTTTGGACAAAATAGTTGTTGAACGAATAATTATGGAAGTTGTTGAATAAGTAAATGAATACATATTATAAGACAATGTAAGTGTTTTTTGACCATACATGCATGTTATTATCCTGTTGTTTGGGACTCCCCAAACCAAAATATACATTTTTCTGAACTCATAATAGAAGCACTTATATAATAGTTTAGGCTTTTTAACAAAAGCATTTCTATGCAATATATGGATAAACCTACATTATATGTTAAAACATTGTAAGAAACTGTTGCAATTGTATTATACAAATCCTGAATTACAGAGTATCAAAAGTGCAAGTGTCATTTTCACTGTTTTTCCTCACTCTTTCCCGCCTTGTGAGCCACCGTATGTTGACAGCATTGCCAAGCCCTAGTTTGTTTAATTCATCATTGATCTGAAGGGAAAAAAGGACTAACATCGAATAACAATCTTTATGACAAATATATTGCAAAAAATTTTATATGTATTGATTACATTAAAACATGAAGCATAGCACACAAGCATTAAAACGTTTTTTGTACCTTAGCTAACATGTTTGCCCTAATTACAGGGTCCTGGATGTTCACTTGTCCATCAGGCTTCACCTGCATTTGAAACACCACCCTTTTGCCTTCACCTAAAGACACAAACAAATACAAATAAACATGCTTAAAACAAAACATCTTTAGTTTTCATTTTTAAACATAACCTCTGTTACTCACTTCTGCTACAGTAAAACGAAAATGTCATTTTGCAATCCTTTTTAACCCGTTTCCAGGTAATAACGTCTAATGCCAGACAATTGGAGTTTGTGCTGAGAGTCGTGGTGTTTTCACTTTCCGTAATGTTTTGAGAGTCCGAATAGGCAGATTTCATATCATACCCCCCTATCCATGCATAACCAATGGCGAAAAGAGGACGAGAAGCTTCCAGTTTGTCTAGATCCTCCTCACTGTGCACAAAAACCAGATCTGTATACATCTGTTTGCAGTAGCTCTGAGCCTGCGACCAGCTCATTAGATCCTGTACATAATAGAAGTGCTTAGGAAGAAAAGAGTAACCCCCAAAAAGACCTGTAAGAGGATGAATAACATGAAATGACAGACTCGTGCACCTTTTAAAAACATTTTAACGTGGTTCAAATCCATTGCACTTAAGCATTACTAATTCATTTTTATTGCACTATTTAACTTTGTTGAAACTGAAAATATGGATATCTTAACTTTTAAACCTCTAATAAAACAGAGGATTGACCGACCTCATGAATGTGTTTATAAATTGTATAAAATAAAAAATACTTATAGATATACAAAAATGGACTTTGGCGTATTTATGCTACATACAATTTTTTCCCCCCTACTGTTTATATGCATTTTTATAAGACCAGGTTGGACAGACTCTGCAAAGTTAGGTAAGTTACTCTAAAAAATTATTTAATAACCTACTAGTAATTTCATCTTCAACAGTTTATTTACATTACTGTACTATTCCTCTTTACATTAAAACTTTACATTACTTATCATTAATTACTTTCTAAATTCCATATCAACCTTGACCAGCCAATTAATACAATTTTTTATTCTTTTAAATTAATTGCCTAAATCATTCTCGAATTCATGAAAGTGTTACAGAGAGATGCTTAAAAGAATTAAAGAGAGATGGCTTATAGTAACATTAGATGTTGCATTTTGATGTAAAATCCATTATTACTCATGTAACATTTTCTATAGAATATTGAGTATTTAATGCAATTACATCAGAATTAACTGCAATTAAATGACAGAAAAAATAAAAGTAAACCCTTATAGGCCTATTTTTTTGTTCCAATTACAGTAATAAAAAACATACAAACCTTACACAAATACAAATGTCATGTTACCTGAGAGTAAAAACAGCAGTGCAACTGTCACGTTCATGTCTGCGGCGTGTCAAAGCTTGTGTTTGGAGTAATTGCATGCATGTGTTTATATATGTTGCACATTGCAGTGATTGGTTGACAGCATTATATGTATTCATTTGAATAGGACACTGTGTCCTTCACGCGGGTCTTGCGTGCACACACACATACATACAAAAACCTTATTTGTTTTTTTCTTTCCACATGTGTTTAGATGTTTGTTTGTGTAAATCTGGGCTAACGTATCCTGATGAATATGACAGAAATGTTCAGTCTGGTGTGTCTATGGCGGTTACGGTGTTCTGTTGATTTGTGCTACTCTAGGTACTCGTAGGTAGCACAATTTGACAACAAAAAATGCAAACAAATTATGTTTTATTAATGTCTACACCTACCACAACACTTACAGTAATGCAAATATAGTTATTATGTGTTACAGTATATTTGCAGTTTTACAGCAATGCGCATACATTAAATATTGTTGTTTAGATTGAGAAAGAGGATGCACTTTTGATGTGCATGTGCGCCGTAAGCCATACAAGCCCTTGTAGGAAAATCACACGGGTAGGATAAAATTGTTACACAATCCAACATGTTTAAAATTGAACTGGAAATTAGGTGCTGGGCGTCCGGCCAGAGGAGAACTGGACCC
>JAUCNO010000663.1:3148593-3159371 GCA_032353835.1 Enteromius viviparus | reverse complement strand
TTAGTGCAATAGAAAGCGCCGTCTTTCTTAACGCTGTAATGCCAAAGGAGTCAAAAATCGATTCCTGAGCAATCGATGTCAGCTATTTCAGGACCTTCACTGTAGACAGCGCCTTGTAACGTCGGACGTAGGAGGCAGCGACTTAAGAACAATCCTAAGAGATAGTTTGAGAAATACACTTAGAAAAGTTATCACTTAACGTAATATATATCTTAAGAGTCTTCTTAGCGCAGGAATACTCTGCGTTATCGAGAAACCGGGCCCTGCGAAGTTGCTAGGTTGTTACTACAGTGCTTGCTAGTCGTTTATTGGTGGTTGCCTATGTGTTTTGTGTTCTGAGTGTTTTTTATAGGGTTTTTATGCAGTTGCTAGTATGTTTCATCATATTGCTGGCATGTTTCAGATAGATATATGTTGGTAGCATGTCTAATTTTAGTTAGTTTAGTCTGAAGTCTCAGAAAAAACAACAGCAATAAACATTAAACAGAATAAAATTATGCTGTCTTCTCATACCAACATAATGAAGTCAAATAGAACACCACATAACAACTAAATAGCAAAGCCTTGACAACACTACCTTGACACCATAGTATCATCAACAGCATAAATTCTGCATAGAAACGACATGGCAACACCATAGTATAGTAGCCCCTCTATCATTTATGAACTTTTTGAACTATTTTTTTTTGTTGGTGACTTTCCATGTTCAGGTTTGTCACACCACACTCACTTAGATCTGTCAGTTTACCTGATTGACAGGTGTTTTTCAAACACTGCTCTAATTCCATTAAACCACACCAGCAGCTAAACTCTCCACACACACGCTGTTGATAAGGTTATCATGCTGAGCCTGTCAATCATATGCCCGCTGTAGGTGAAAGGTCATTGTTGTTAACTGCAGAGAATGCGGTGTGTATTCTGATAGCGTGCGTACCCACACTCGATCTCCAGACATGGTGGGCACCAGTGACAAGCCATTATTCATTTTGCATAATTACATCTTTAACACCAATCATCGATGTCTCGCCATGGAAACGTGCCTCGGAGGAATTTTCTGGTCTGGAATACACACAGACCCAGGGGAGCGATGCTCACTAAAGACCCTAGAGAGATGCACAGATGATCAATATCAACTTAGGCCAGTTTTCTCATTTAGGTCAGTGCTGTAATCTATAAAAAATCTACAGAGGCTGATATGAAGATATGTATATACACAGGGCATTTCTTTTTGGGAAAGTGAATTGAAGAAATGTACTTTGCCTAAACATTTTTGGAAAATTGTATTTAGCATGCATTTTTGTATTTACGAAATATACATTTAGCTTGTCATTGCCCTGTTTGAAATGACACCTGTCACATTGTTATTAACTTTTGTTTACTGGCTCAATATCTTAAATACATAGTTCACCTAAATAGTTGTTTAATCACCCTCATGGTTTCTGAGATGTGTATGAGTTTATTTCTTCATTAGAACATATTTGAATAAATGTAGCATTCTATCACTTGCTCAGCAATGAATGCTCTGTAGTGAATGGGTGCCGTCAGAATGAGAGTCCAAACAGCTGATAAAAACATCACAATAATCCACGTCACTCCAGTCCATCATATAATGTCTTGTGCAGAAAAAAGCTTCATGATGATACAAATCCATCATGAAGATGATTTTAACTTTAAACCATTTCTTCTGGCCGAAATACCAATCTTAGTGGAAAAGTCCATCTCCTGTTGTCTCATTCTGACGGCACCCATTCACTGCAGTTAGCAAGTTGAGCAAAATTTCAACAAATCTGTAGTTTTGTTCTTCATAGTTACAGGCAAACTGGGCTTTTAGTGCATTTTTACATTCATTTGGTTCTTGGCAAGTGTTTTAGCCCCTGTGGGAAGGGTCTGATAGAAGGCTGAATCAACCTTAGGGTTGCCAAGGAGACCCAGTGTGAAACAACAAGCAACTGTGCAGTTTCCTTCATCCAGAACATCACGTTTCTGACTGTTTGTTTCACTGTGGCCAGTCTTTTAATTCTTGGCAGGGTTATTTTAGTTAAATGTTAACTTTTTATATATAATTACACACACACAGTTATGTAAAACACACAAACACACACACAGTCAAATTTCTGTTTAATTTCAACATATTTCAAAGCAACCTTTTTTATTAGAACTTTTTAACCTGATGTACTAAAACAACAAAAACTTAAATACATATTAAAAACAATATAGGCTAGATGTAGAGTAAGAATAATAAAAATGTAAAATTGGGCAGCAAAATTACTAAAACTTAACACAAAAAGGAACCATGATGGAGACTTTCCATTCACTTGATTTTATATTGATTTTAAACTGTGCTAATGATAACTTCCCTGACCCTAAAACTAACCTTCATTTATATTTTTCAGTTGCATTTATAGATTTTCATTAAGGTATTAGTTATGTGCATTAAGCTCATGGGAGCGTTGTTGTTCCCCACCACATACTGTAGTTGATTCCAGGTTCCACTATCCTTACGGGGACATTTGGCCCTCACAGTCTAAACCTGACCCACAGATATCCAGCAGAAATCGAACTCCTCCATCTTCCCTGCTGTGCTGAATTCAGGGCACACGCTGCATTTGCTGTTGTAAAATGGGAAAAATCATTTTAGAGCAGTGTGTGTGTGTGTGTGTGTGTGTGTGAGTGTGGATAACAGCCTGCTGTCACCCTGAACAGTAAGAGTCTGTGCCAGTTACACACATGTGCAGATTTATGGATATATGAACAGGAACACAAACAGCTGTTTTTTAATGGACATTGAGCATAAGTGTTTTGCATCTGATTATGACACAGCACTCTGAAATACTGCATACTGATTGGTCACTTGGAGCTTTTGCAGTCAAATGTTATATTTATATATATATAAATATGCTTAACTTTCCCAGCCAACTGGTTTCCTACCAAGCTGCATTATTTCAATATCGGTTGTTTCTTTTCTTTTTTTTGAAATGTTTTGAATTCAAATCAATATTTCACATCCATTTATTTAATTATGCAGTAAACAAGATAATGTACTGTCAGCTGTGATAAAAGGCCCAAATGCATTTGCTTTACATTAATGACTAGCTGACTGAACTGTAAAATATATATATTATTATATTATATATATATATATTATATTTCTCTCATGAAATCATATTTTAGTTGTAAAATCTGATTGAATTAGGCTCATTCAGAAACAGCTGTTAAATGCAGATTTTTGACTGTATTAATGCAGCGAGTTTCTATGAAGAAATGAACAAAACGCACACTTCTTTTATAATGCAGAATCATCCATCGTGTATGTGTGTGTGTGTGTGTGTGTGTGTGTGTGACCGTGTGACGTTCCTCTTTGTTTCTCTCATTTCCTCCCTGTGTCTGTACTCAAACATTGATGCTGTTTGCTTTCAGCCACTGCCTCATTTGCCCGAATAAAAATTTATGATGACATTTTCTACATTCCATAAAGTATTCATAAATGTCATTACTAATATCTCTCATAGATCATTTAAATTGATCTGTGTGTCCGGTGTGGCACAGCAGGAGCCGTGTGGATGTTCTCGCTGGCACTCTTTCACTCTGGGTTATTTCTGGGGTTTACGCTGTAGGATTCTGAGGGTGTTTAAAGAAATAGTTCACTCAAAATGTAAATTTGCCTTTGCCATGTTGAGCGTTAATCACTTGCTTACAAATGGATCTTCTACTGTGAATGAGTGCCATCAGAATGAACGAACAAACTGGCAACATTGGCAATCGGTTAAAGTTAAAATGCCTAAAGGATGGGTTTGTTTCTTACAAATAATTGAGGGACTGGAGTGATGTGGATTATTGAGGTTAAATCAGCTGTTCGGACTCTCATTCTGACGGCCCCATTCACTGCAGAGGATCTATTAAGTTAAGTGATGGAACGATTCCTTTTTTAAAAATGAGTTCCCATGAAAAAACTATTTTATAAACCAATAACATTTTAAACAGCTATATATTTTGATGCAATTAGCTTCTTTTGATTTTTATTATTAATAAATGTAATAAAAATGCTATTAAATTATTGAGTATGATTTCTTTTATCACTTTAAAAGTACTTTTAAGAAACTCTTGTTTTTCTCACTTTGGGTTATTTGTGATTTCTTATGCATTTTGCTTTATATATTTTGGTTTTTAGATTTTTAAAAAAAATAGTAGATGGTTTCCTAAAAAAAGGAAAAATTTGAAAAAGCTTCCAAAAGGCTTAAAAAATAATAATATATATATATATATTATATGCTATAAGAACTATTTTAGTTCTTTAAAAAACTTTCAGTTAACAAAAACAATAATCTTGAATGTTTTCCTTTTGCAGAATATAAAGATTCTATGGACTTTTAAAATCCTTAATGTAACCATTAAAGCCAACAAAGCTTTATTTTTATGAATGTAGAGGATGAAAAGTTGTTCCTTTGACATCGTGCTGTAAAACCCGTATTTGTTCCAGCTGGAACCTCTATTAGACGAACAATAGATGACAGGAGTGAAACTCCTCAGGGGCCAGAAGTCGAAGTTCTTCTCGTATTCTTTCTGTCTCGGCCTCTCATTAAGAGCCGTGGAGAGATATGACACAGGGACGGAGGCTGATGCAATTACAGTGAAACTGATTGAAGGAGAGGTCAAATTATCACAGCAATGATTGTCCTTTGTCTGAAAGGAGAGCGTGACATTCTCCAGTGATTAACGTGTCAAAGAGAAAAGAAGCGAGGGAGAGAGACATGTGAAGAGGGGTTTGCTCTGTTCTATAGCTCCTGATTATAATGTCACGCCTCATCCACTGTCACGCCTGCCATTTTATTTGAGGCTGCGACTCGGTGATCATGTGGAAAACAATCAGGTCCAATCAGAACCAATCAGGGCTCACTTCAGCATGGCCTCCTCCCCACTATATGTGTGTGTGTGTGTGTTTGGGTCAATGACCACTGGAGTCTCAGCAGTGGTATCATGTATAGATGCTAATAGACTAATATACTGACCATACTGATTCATTGATCAGTATTCGGCCATTTTTTGTGGTTATTGCTTGCTCATTAACAGCAGTTGTAGCTCTTCCTTATGTACAGCTACGGAAGCTCTGTCTTTGTGGATAGTGCACAGTTTCAGTGAGTGTGCATTTTGTTAGATTGTATGAGTCTTTCTTTAACTATAGGTTATTTGGCAACACACACTTAATTTGCTTGTCCAACAATATATTCATACCGGGAGAATTCAGATATTTTGCATATCTGAAGGGGTGTATTGTATTAATTCTTTAGTGGAAATTATTTAAATTTTAGTTTCTTGCTAATGCTAATCTTACAGCTAGCAATTTATAATTTAATAGAGTTGCAGCTTAATTAAAATAAACTTTTATTTGTTGTTGTGGAATTTATATATGAATTATATGCTATTACATATGTGCCATTTTTTAAATTGTATTTATTTTCAGTTTTCAGTCAAACATGGAAGTTTTAGTTATGTGTTAGTTATATTATTTGTTAACACTTTATTTCGATAGTCCCCTTAAGTTATTCTACTTACAGTAAGTAACTTTGCAACTACATGTCAACTAACAGTCATTAGACTACTTAAAGTAAACTACATACTGACTTTACTGTACATCTATCTGTCACATCTATATAAAACTATATGTCAACTTATTCCACTAACCCTAAGCCTACCCTAACAGTCTACTCTGAGAGCTAGTAGACATGTAGTTATGAAATAACAACAATTAAGTTGGCATGTAGTTGACATATAGTTACAAAGTTACTTATAGTTACTTAAATCTCTTAATGGACTATTGAAATAAAGTGTAACCTATTATTTATATCAGCTATTTTTTCAAGGCAACCTTATTGTGTTTTTTTAAGTTTATATTTTTGTATAGTGTATATATACAGTATATATACTTGAAAATATAAACTTAAATTCTTTATATTCTATATAGTACGTATTATATTACGTATATTCTATATTATATGTATATATTTATATATATCTATATATATTTATATTTTATGTTTGTTTAATTTGAATATATTTATATCTTTATTTCAATTACTTTATTTCCAATTAAAAATTAATAAATATTGCGTTTTTATATTATGTTTTTTTGTATGTGCATCTTATATATATATATATATATAAAGAGAGTGTGAAGGGATATAAAAGACATGAAACTACAACAGCATAGCTATAAAGGAAATCAATTACTTGCGATCATAATCAATTACACTTTGTTTAATTATATATAGTGGCCATTAAATAAAATATTTGACAACAGAATGCCATGATTGATCGGTCAGAATAAAGTATACATGCATGAGCGTTAATATAAGAAATCATTTACATTTGCAGATTAGCAGACTTTGAATTTTTGAGCGCTTTCTGCTGACATCGTCTGTGACTCTACTGCATATTACCATAAACAGAGCTCTCTGGATAGGATTTTCAATTAGCGAAATGAAGTTGGAGAGTGGAGTATGCACAGGTTAATATGTCCTCAGGATCACGTGCTCATGCACAGCACTCTTCAGGAGTTCTCCTGGCCCAGTAAATCAAGGCTGGAGTGGCGTCGCAGGGGAGCTGTCCGGCACATGTGGTGCTGAAACACTCCACAGAGGCTCTGTGACCATGCATTCAAATGGATCCTTCCACAAACACACTCACAGATGCATTTAAACACACACATGCCTTTCAACCCACTCCAGCAGTGAAATATTGATGAGAGGCTCATAATGGGGAAAGGAGAGCCTGTGTGAAAAACTCACACATGAATTATAAACACAAGATCATGCCCTGTCTGTGTGCTCAAAGTGAAGACATCAATATTATATGGCAGAAATTAGACAGCCTCTGTGTGTCACGGGTTACGTTTTAAACTGGGGGACACTGGAAACTGTAGTGTGTGCTGCATGCTGTTTTGTATGATTGTTAATAACTGATGTGGCAGTTACAGAATCAGCGTAGTTTTAGATAATGAATGTTTGATGTTTTCCAATACTTTTGAGGAAATGTTGCATAAAATGAATTGGATTCCATTAAAATGTAGTCAGGATGCATTAAATAGGTCATTTATGGCATTTATTAGATTTCGGTTGTACATAAAAGCTGTACCTTTATATTTTCTTTTCATCGAAGTATCCTGAAAAAATTAAATTGATCACAAAAATGCAGCACGACTGTGTTCAAGATTGATAAAAAACCTGACATGTTTCTTGAGCAGCTGATCAGCATATTAGAATAATCTCTGAATGGTCATGTGACACTGAAGACTGGAGTAATGAAGCTAAAAAACAGCTTTGATCACATGTTAAAATATATAGAAAACAGTTATTTAAAGATAAATGCAGCCTCTTTTTAAAAAAAAAAAAACGTATATTTTTTTTATATTTTCATTTAGCATCCACGTATGGATTCAATTGGTTAAAAGTAACTGTAGAGACATTTATAATGTTCCTAAACATTTCTACTTTTTTAAAACCTAGCTATTTTTTGAATGTTCTGTTCATGAAAACCCCAAAGCAATCCACAGAAATCCTAAGCAGAACAACGCAATTACATTTTGATGCATATCAACATAGAAACCATTCCTTTCAATACAAACAATAATGTTTTCACTGTATAGAGTCTGCAGTACATATTACTGCTTATTCTACAGTAGCAGTATTCACAGGCCATTCTGTACACATCCCAGAGGCATTCCTACACAACAAACACATCCTGATTACGTTCAGATGAATTTTGCTCACATTCTCCACTGTACGCTGAAGTGAACACTGGAGGAAAGCCAACATGCAGCCAGCTTTAAATTATAACATTACCCATGATTCCTCAGGCAGCCCATGCTCTGTATTTGAGCAGCACCAAAGTAGCATGATCTACATTTAATAGCCTCAATCAGATGCAACTACGATTTAAGTGTGTGTGTTTGTTTTAGCTCACTAATTAAATTATATTTCCTTTTATTTTATTAGAAGCTTAAGTAAACATTGTCTAGATGTGGCATGTAAAACAGGATGAGGAACAGATGTGTGTAATTATGTTTGATCTTGTGCCTTAATCTTATTGTACACATGCATATTTATAAAGGTGTTATTAGCTCCGTTTCAAAACCTAGTCAGCTTCCTCGCTGTCAATCCACGATGCATTCTTGGATTGAATTTTCTGTATACACGGTGCTGCTTTGTTTATGTATTTGGCATTAACATGCTTTCACCAGGTTTCAGAGCAGAGCACCATTATTGTGGTGTTTGTATGTGTGTGTTTGTGTGTCCATTAATAACTGGCATTAAGCATGAGGTCTATAGGGAGCTGCTATTGTTAAGATGAACTACTGTGAGGTCCGGCACAATGCTGTCACATTTCTACAACTGTCTCATTACACACATACACACACACATTCAGTTACTTACTTAGTGTCTTGTTTATTACCCACACTACAATTCCCAGAGGGCCACTTCACTGACCCGCACATACACACACAACCTCATCCATTTTAATGCTCTGTTCACAGACTAATACAAGAGTCGGAATATTTTCCCTCTTTGCATATTTACAGGAGAAAAAAAAATACTTCCCATGATTTCATCTTTTACTCCGTTGTATGTATATGTGATTCTAAAATGCACATTCACACAGTATATGTGCCAGTGATATTTTAGTTTTATTAAGAAACTATTATTGTTATTAATAGCTAGAAATATAATTATTATTTATATTTTTATTTCCCATTTACTAATTTATTGTTAGATGTTGTTATTTTTATAAATATTGTTTTAGTTGTTTTTATGCCTATATAATTGTTTTAGTACATGAGGGTGAAATAAATTAAATGTGAAATGTCGAACTGCCAAAATCTTTGCCTGCAAAACTAATTTCAAGCCTTCAGAGTAAAATATTTTATTATCATGAGAAACATAAGTGCAGTGTGTTCAAACATTTTACTTGCTGTTTATATTATTTCCAAAGACGCCTTGAGGTTTATTCACACTGACAACAATTTGAAGCGACAAAGCCACTAAAAGTCTTTAATTTTTTTTATGGAGATTTGAGGCAACATGAGCAACTGAGGCTGTTCAACTTTATTCAAACTCATAGTGACGTGATATAATGGCCAAGATAGTATGTAAAGTAAAATATATGCCTAAAATTTTAATATTAATAAGATACAAATATGCAGTGGATAAATTAAACGTTTTATAAATAATAATAATAATAATAATAATCATTATTATTATTATTATTATAAATAATAGTACAATATAATATTATTATATATTTAATTACATTTTTTATTATTCATTTATGTTATTATTGCATTATTTATTATTTATAATACATTTCATATATATATATATATGCAATTTAACAACAAATAGAAACAAATAGATACAAATTAATTTATAAATATTATTATTTTATAAATATATTATTATCATTATTATTTTAGTTTAATTTTTTTAACAACTTATTTTATAAAATATGTTTAAGTAAGGCATTTAGTTGACATTTTTATTTTATTTTATTTTATTAATGCGGGTTCAAATAGTGAAGAAATACAGCAGTTGAGTCCTGCCAATCGCACTCGGTATGAACGCACCATTATATGTGCCATCATGCTTTTCATACGAGTCTAAAATGGTCTTCTGAGCACTATGGAATGGCAATGGAGCAATAATCCAGCTCCCTGTAGCCAATCAAAGGTGCTGTAGGCTTTTAAAGCAGCAAATAACCATTCAAGGTTGCATAAAGAGAGCGATTCGGTCATTTTCCTTGGGGGAATAGACTCTGACGTATCTAGATCAAACCGTGACAGATGTGGAACCTGGGCAGAGTTATCGGGCCGAGGTAGCGGCCCAGCAGTGCAGGCACATTGATTCACATGGCTAAAGCTGCCTCGTATTGATCCTGGAGGAGTGCGAAAACAGATTAGAGATAAAACTGCTCTCAAATCACGCTTTACTAAAGCCGCTCTGAAATTATTACAAACAAAATAAGTGAATGACCAATCAGTCCATGCTAGAAATGACCACTTGGACAGAGAGAAGGTCTGGAAATGTCAAAGATCTCCAAATGTCATTGAGTACCAGCGTATTTCTCACGGCTGAACTGACTCGTATCCATTGGAGTAAGAATAGAAGTGCTTTAGAGTCTTTATTGAGGTTTTGAATGCTGCCATGGGGGTTATTGATCTAGCGTTTGGATCAAACATCGATTGTTTGGGATTGTGTCATTTAGTTTTAGAGATCATGAAAGGTCAGGTGACACTGATAGAGTGGCCGTGTTCGGTTACTGTGTTATTGTCTCACTATTTCACCTCGGGGTATTTTGACATCGTCCACCTGTCTTTGGCTCTGTACCTTTGATTGATCTGTCAGGCTGTGTCCCAATTCACACGATGGCCATCCTATACCCTAAAAAAAAATAAATGTCAGTCAGAAATTGCTAGTAAATTTCACAAATTTTCATAAAGAAAAAGCAAGTAATGCTATTGAGTAAATGTGACATTTTGAAGCAGAAATAATATTTTCTTGTAAAATGTACTTTATTTTATTTACAATTGTAAAAAAAAAAATTATACTGTGTTTTATGGTTTAGGGAATCCTAAGCCAATATATTATGTAAAACAAAAAAAAGGCCTAACATTGTATTATGGGAAAAAAAATGTAGATATGCAGTGAATGAGAGAAATGTATTATAAATAAATACAACAGTATCAATTATGATAATAAATATAATAGTATCAATAAATAAATTATAATATA
>JAUCNO010000663.1:3101256-3114787 GCA_032353835.1 Enteromius viviparus | reverse complement strand
GTTTTAAACATACTCACAGGCTGAGCTTAAAACGAAAAAGTTTCCCAACCAGGACTTCACAAGAAATACAAGCAGATTATAGTAGCTCCAAGGAACCATGCGTTCCCTCTACCATTCTGAATCTACTTCTTCCTTTTTTCCTCACCTTTTATACCTTGCAGGTATCTAATCAGCGCCCTCTAGTGCCCTGTAGTTCCATTAGAACATCATTTTTATTACTCTTATTCCATAGAAAAAAAAAAACAAGTGACAGACATTTCATTCTGTTACAATGCATTCTGGTAAGATAATTTGTCCGACTTTGATCGGTGCTGCAGCCGACTTTCGCTCACAGGTGCCATCAAAGTACCATGAGAACAAAACTAGAGCAGTCACTGAGGACAGGCGCTGCAGTTGCTTAAAATCAGCTGCGAAAGCCTTAATGATGACACACTTTATTCTCATTGGTCAGATTATGTGACGTTTTATTTCTTAAAAAAGTTCCTGTAGGTTATAAATTTATTTATCGAATATCTGATATTCAAACAAAACATTAATGATGAAAATTTTAATCACATTCAGTTCTTCCGCTACAATCAAGGAAAAAAATTGTGTGGTCTGCCATAATGACGTTGATTCATCACACAACGGAAACCTATCCGCCCTAACGGCTGCCTTTTTATTCCTCCCCCGAACGCAAGGGGCAGCTCGTGCCAGCCGATGGCAGGCTAGTGTAGTGCATCGCGAACGCACCTATTTTCTTCGTCCATGCTGTTAATCGCTCAACACACACACAGGCTGTGCTTCCATCGCTCTAATGCAGATGCATACAGCTTGTCAGTGGGACGTCCCACCGCTTTATGTTCCCGACGCTTTGTACGCATACACTCACTGGTATTGGGGTATATGAAAAATTATTATTATTTTTTTTTTTTAAAACACCAGTATTCAATATGAAAAGGTATACAGCCCTACTGTAAATTATACATTGATTTGTTCTATTTACTTCTAAAAACTGCAGTTAACAGAATTTTGCTGTGAAACTACATAAAGTTAATATGTTTTACACTTTTCCCTGTATATAGTTTTTTTTGTTGTTGTTTTTGTTATTTTGTTATTTGTGTTGTTTTGCTTTTTTAAAGATTTGAAAGTGAAAATTTGTATTTATTTATTTTACAGTAACAACTACAAAAAAAGAAAAGCACATGGCTAAGTGGAAAGAATAAAATTAAAGTAAACATAAATAAATAAATAATATTTAATTTTTTTATTTAACTTATTTAACTTAACTTAGTCATAAAATTACACAAATTATGTAGCAGTTTTACATACATTTACATACTTTCCAAAACCACGCTTTGCTTTCTGCTAAGAGGTACTAACTTATAGCATTGAAAACAGGCCTAGTTCTTAATGTAATGGTTACTATACTTCTAATGGATCAAATAACTACATACAGAGTTCAGTAACACTTTACTTGAAGCCTTTATGTATAATGCATTATAAAGTAGTTTTAATGCATTAATTATGCATTGTAGTGTATCTTATAATGTATTGTACAATCTAATGAATAATTGTAATAAAGTTAATGCATTATAACATTTATTAATTCATTTTTATGCAATGCATTTTAAATTAGGTTCTAATTACAGAAGATATAATGTATCATTAATTCTAATGCTTTGTATCATTTAATAACTCTTTATAATGCATTTTACATAACAATTTTAAGTGAAAGCGAATATAAGTTAAGGCTAATTAATGTGAAAAACCTCCATCCAGACGTCTGGTCACTTTAGGTCTATCATGCCATTCGGGGTTGCGCTGTAGAACCACCATTAAAATCTCATAATCACAGCACACACAAATGAGGACGGATATTTGTTTTACGCTTGTTAAACTCCAACATTTTGTTCCACTCTTTAGGGGTCACTAGACTAGACGTTAGCTTTTTTTTCGCATGGAAAGATTTGCCGTACTACGTTCTGTTAATGATGCAAACTGTGGCTAATTGTACATTATGATTGTATTATGGTCTGCATCATAGATTTTGTTATAGCTTTTAAGTTAATTGGCTCGTGATGTATTGAATTGGACAGAACTAGCTGACTGAAACGCAAATGTGGGTTTATACTGGTTATTGCTTGCTCTTTCAAGAAACCAATACCGTCTTAATGGAACTGCCATCTATGTGTAATACAGTCGAAACACTTCTGGCCTGCTTCTCTGAGCACAGACCATGATTTTATAGATTTACCACTGGTCATTTTTTACCCTTGCGACCTTGTTATAGAAAATATTTTATTGCAAAGATTTTACACTACTGTTTGGGGTGAGTACCATCTGTGCCATTTTTTTGTATTAACAAATGAGTACTTTTATACCACAAGAAAGCATTAAATTCAAAAGTGAGAGTAACATTTATAAGGCTGCTAAATATTTTTCTTTAAAATAACTCCTATTCTTAAGTTTACCTTAATAAATACCTTATCGTTAATGCGTGTTTTCCGAAACCTTCTTAGTTAAGTATACCTTCTCTAAGTCATACGTTCGTAAGGTTGGTCTTTAGTGATGTTAGCTATACCTTATCGCTGCTGATGGTTCATAACGCTAGTGGCCACCAATACACAAAAAGCTTTTTGACATCGCAGCTGAACTACACATAGAGAAATTTAAATGAACATTTAATATAAAATCTGGATTAGCATTAAATTGACACTTTTACTTTAAAATTTTACACATAACTTATACTTAAGTTGTTATAGCCTGCATACGGCATTGTGGAGAACATTACCACGTTGGCTGTGAGGGTGTGGGATTGCACACTTGCTAAATTATAAACGCATACACTTATTTATTTCTGCATGTACATATTTCCATGAGACCTGATAAACAGCACCTGCTAAAGTTGCACTTAAGAAGGTTTACCTTAAGCAACATCCTAATAGTTCGAAGAACACACGTAGAAAAGGTATAACTGTAGTTCCCCTTCAGTCGAGTCACTCCGACATTGCATATGGGAACTCGCATGAGAGACCAATCATCTTCAATCTTGAGAAAAGGTCAATGAATTTTTGTTGTGCATTTAATCACAGCCAATTGCACCTTATCACACCGTGATCACAGCGTGGTCTTATGCAGTGCATGCTGTTCGAGTCTACGGGATAAAGATAGTAGAAAATCCAGAAAACTAAAAGAGTTATGGCAGACGGGCATCTGCATCCCCAACTACCTCGACGACTGGCTGATAATAGATTGGCATTTCCCCAGTGTGTCGCCGCTTATTCAGCCCGTCGTCAGACCGCCACGGGTTGGGGTGCCGTATGCAACAGAGCTTCAGACGCTCTCGGCAGCCCTTTATCTGCTTTGGAGGTCAGCCGAAAGGGAATGCTGTCTCTGAACAGAGGTTGGCCATTGGGTGGTTGATCCATCTCCCTGTCTTATTTATACCATGGAGAACCATGCCCCTTAGATCTGAGAGCTCACTCCACAAGGAGTGTTGCCTTCACCTCTGCGTTGGCGCATGGCGCCTCTCTAGCAGATATCTGTAGAGCTGCGGCCTGGGCGACACCTAACACCTTCGCCAGGTTCTACGACCTCCTCGAAGAGGCTGTGTCTTCCCGTGTCTTAAATCAGATGAGCAGGTAGCGGGAAGACCAGCTGGTGTTACTGCTCGTCAAGTGGCTCCCCGAGGCATAGGCGAACCCATTCCTCCTGCCCCGCAGTTGGACTCAGAGCGGAGTTTGTCCAACTGTGCTCCTACTGGATCTCCTTCACCAGTAGGTTGTGGCTTCAAGACCTTGTTCCACAGTCAGCCAGAAGGCTGTGTTTCCCTTCACTTATATCCATATCTTATCGATATAGTGCATTCCTCAAAAAGTTCCATGTAAGAAATCTCCTCCTGGTGACACGCTTGCCTGTCGACACCGGGGTCTCTGCGTAATCCGGCCACAGGGTCGTGGCCTTTTCCACGGGTCTGTTCCCATATGTAACATCGGAGTGACTCGACTGAAGGGGAACGTCTAAGGTTATGTAGGTAACCCACATTCCCTGAAGGAGGGAACGGAGACGTTATATCCCCATCCCATCACTAGCGTCCATCAAAGAACACTGGGGAAATGCATTATGGTTTATGCAAAAATATGAAGCAGCGCAAATGTTTTCAACATTCATAATAATCAGAAATGTGTCTTGAGCAGCAAATAAGGATGAAGGATGACAGTGAAGACTAAAGTAATTATGCTTAAAATTAAGCATTGCATTAAACAAATAAATTACATTTTAAAATATATTGCAATAGAAAACAGTTGTTTTAAATTGCAATATTTTACAGTATTACTGTAGTGCATTTTATTTAATGCAATCAAAGCCAGAAAGGCTGCATGACCTGCGACGTTATAGTCTAAAACATTTCCCTCTCCATGAAGCTTTGAGTGAGTGGAAAATCTTTCCAGCAAACTATCACCATTATTAAAAACGTTTTTGTTTTTTTTTTCTTTGAAAAGAAATATAACTGGTATTTGATTATAACAAAGTTTCTGTAATTTATGTACTTTTTATTTCTTTCATTGCATTGCATCATGTATGTTAGGCTTCTTACTGCTGACCTGTGTGTTGCATTATACATGGTGGTGTTTTACATTTTAAAATACAGAGCGCACAGCAATCACTGCAACTCAACAGTAAGGATCCTTTCTGTGTAGCAGTGTTAGTCTGTAAGTAATATATACTGTAATAATAGCTTTAAATTAGTGATGTTTTGCACCACGTAACATCAGAAGTCAATTTATGTATTACTATACTATTAGCATTGAAAGTGCCTTCAATGCATCATATTAATACTTTATTTTAAGGTGTCCATGCCGTACATGCACCTCCCATATGGGTAGGGTTAGGATAAGCGTTTTATTTAGGGTTACTTGGGTTACTAGGGTTACTTTAATTATGCATAATTCATTGTTATTAAAATGAAGTACATGTTACGTTTAACAAGGACAACTTAAAATAAAGTGTAACCAACATTACTTTTGTACTTCTATTGTTTTCAACTCATTTAAAGGTTTTTGAGACATTTGGAGCTATTTTTCTTGAAAAGGTATTTAAAAAACGCCCAATAAAATTCATATTTGCATAATGAAAAAAAGTCTATAAAATAAGATACATTTACTTGAGAGGCAAATTGAACTAATGATATCTTGGTTTCTGAGAAACTGGACAAAATCAAGTGACTTGTGCTTAAAACACGAAAAAATGTCTGTCATTAGGGAACGAAAATATGTTTTTTCTTTGAGTTGGCAGTGATTTGTTCTTGCTTTAATCATAAACTCACTCCATTTTAATCGTTTTCTCAGAAAACAAGATTTTTTTTATTGTATGTCTGTTTGCTTTCCGAGTAAATATCTTGATTTAAAAATCTTTAGATGTTGGCACTGGGAAACAAGACAAAAATACTGATGCAAGAGCATCGCTTTTAATCAGAAGGTACAGTAAACAGTTATTTCCAAATTCCATTTTAGCAGCTTTTTATAAAAAAATCAAAAAGTAATGAAGATTGGATCAAACTTTGAAGCATTGCTAAAATAAGACATTTACATTTAGAAATTATTTTACCATGTTGGGTTCCGTTCCATATAATTGCTTTGTTCTTGGCCTTGAATTGACCTTAAACCAGAAATACTCGCATCATGTAATTCTTGAGGTGATGAGTATTGCGCATCTTTTGTACAGCGAGGTGTAGCTGTCGTTCTCTTCGATGGCTCATAGATCTGAGTTATAGATGAGGCGCTGTAGGTGCATGTGTCTCAGCCCTTCTGTTCTGACTTCTCCAGCCTTCTGTCTGTAATATTCTCCTGCTGTGATGGGATCTGGCCAACGTTATACCACTGGATTTTATCTGTCTTGACTTCTGCTGTGTGATATGAAACACGAATGCCGTCAGTACTGACACTTTACTGCCTCTTTTTGGCAACAGGAATCACAGAGTTGATCACCGACCCAATTTAATTTAATATGTTCTTTCATTATAGTAATATATTCAGGGTTCTGAAAATGGCATATTAATTTTAAGGCTGGTACCAAGAGATTATAAGTTATATTTTAAAGAGCTTATAAAGATTTTGATTTCTTGATCAATTGATTTCTTGATTTCTTGTTTTAAAACACAGGCTGGACCAGCTTAGTTTATTTAAATAATTAAAGTGATTAATGATAATAATAATAATAATAACAACAAAATGCACCACCTAGTTTCTTTAGATGTAAATATTTTAATAACTATGTACTAGCTAACTTTAAAAGCCTCTTCACATGTGCTGATCCTGTGAAATGTACCTTTCAGTAACTGTAGAAATGTGGGTCTGCTTCTGTTTCTGTCTGTTACTGTAATTTCTCATTAACCTTCAGTAACAGAACTGAGCTGAAGGACCTGGACCACTTTGCAGCACAAACCTTAAGTTAGTTTAGTTTTTCTTAACTTAAGGTGTTTGTTGCAACCAGCTGGAGTATTCGCCTTGGTGAACTCTGTGAAATAAATTGTTCGCTCAGCATTAACAACCTCCTCAGAGCTGTGTTTGCTGTTGTGTCCATTAGCAGGTTAATCTAGCTTCTCCTGTTGTGTCCTAAGCTTAGTCGAGCTGATTTGATTTCATCTGAAGGGTTTGCAGTGCAGAGAGAACATTCAGGATCCACTTTCAAAGCTGTGTGTGGAGCTGGATTTGCGATCCTGTCAACAGTTGAACTTCGGATATATTTTGTTATTCCAAAACAGAAACAAAACAAGCTGGTTTTATTTACATCATTAAACAGTGCCCTGTTCCATAAAACAAGTTTACCAAATAAGCCAGGTTTATGGCAGATAGTCTGACTTATTTTAATACAAATTAACTGGCAATAAGTCAGACTAACTGAAATGGCTCATACTCTAATCTTGGTATATGGAACAGGCCCCAGATAGTTCTGATTCTGAATCGGATCGGATGAGCTACTTAAAGGTCAGATATACATCTGTGCAAAACATTAGTTGCCACATAACAATGCCCTGGCAATGACCCACAGATACCTAGCAGCCCCTTAGCAACACCCTAGAAAACACTTATCACAATTTTACACTCCACAAATCATTTGCAGCATCCCATCCACCACCCAAAACACCTTGCAACCACTTAACAGCACCTTAAAAGCATCCCAGCAACACTCTAGGATATACCCGCATCACCTTAGCAACCATGCAACAACGCCCTAAAAAATCTCTCATAACATACTAGTAACAAACCACCTACAGCATGACCACAACCATTTAATACTGACCTAGAAACCACTCACATCATCCTAACAGCACTTAACAACACCCTATAAACCACCCACAACAGCTCCCAATCACATAATATACAGTAGAAACACTTTAGAAACCACTCAACAATATCCTAAAAGCAACCCACAAACCACCCATGACATCCTCACAACCGTCCAACATCCCAACAGTCCGTAACTCAACAACAACCTAGAAACCACAACAACAGCATCCTATAAAAACCCTGGAAACCACTCAATGTTTTAGAAACTACTCACAGCCTCCTAGCAACACCCTAGAAACCATGCAATGCTTTAGAAACCACTCAAAGCATCTTAGCAACACCCTAGAATCCACCCATAACACCCTTACAACCACTTAAAGACACCCTAGAGACCACTAATAGCATCCTAGCAACACCCTAGAAACCACCCACAACACCCATTGCAATGGTTTAATAGCACATTAATAATCATTTACAGAATCCTAGCAACAACATAGAAACCACCCACAACATTCTTGCAATTACTGGAAACCCCTCAGTGTCCTAGCAACACCCTAGAAACCACCCTCAACAGTCCAGCATCATAACGGAGACTGATTGCCTTTTTTCTTCATCAGACGTAAAAAAATAGCATTTGTCTAATAATTGAATTGTCACAGTTATCCATGTAAAAAGCACATGATTACTGTAGTGAAATATTGTAATCTGTATTTAGTGATCAGTGCATGCTTTAGTGCTGTTCTCTTAATGCTAAAGTTAACTGTAAAAAGTGTGTTGATGTGGGTTAAACGGGGTAGTCCTTTCATTTAGCTGCAACACACACACACACACACATGCTCTGCTGCGGCTGCAGTCACTGACGTTCTCTGTCATCGCTTTTAAAAACAAACAAAGATAAAAAGCCCTTGCGCTCACGCCGGTCCCATCTGACTGCTCTCAGAGCAAACAAAACACACCCGACATGATGAAGGTGTAAACTACCACTCCACCTGCGAGACGCTTCTGTTTGTAGGACAACTGCTTAGCATATTAGAAAAATATAACCGGGGGACAGAACAAAGTCTGTTTATCTGTTCAAGAAAAAAAAGGGGGGGTTAGTAGCAAAGAGGGAAAAGGGTTTGTACGTTCAAGCTTTTGCAATCCTCCGTTTGAGTCCTGCTGAGAAATAAAGGGGCATATTTGTTTGGGCTCTCAGTTGTGTCAATGTTTAAGCCTATTTACAGCTTTTAATCGGCTTAGAGCTTCCCCCCTCATCTCTCAGAGAATATGAAAAAAACAACAAAGCATTTCTTGAAAATGTTTTGTGCATCTGCAGTGTTGCTCAAGTAACAATAAAAAAGAGTACTGCATCTACTTTCGAGGTTTAATTTAGTGTTTAACTGTGTGATTTCGTAGAGTGGATCATTCATTCAGCTCCATTCATCTCCAGTTCTGTGAAATATATTGTTTTGCAGGCCATTCTTACAGGAGGAGCCTTGTTTCAGAAGATTTTGCAAAGCCTCTGATGTCTTTGAATTTTGCATGTTTTAATGCTTTGAGATAGAAATAGTTTCAAGAGATAAGTGCTGAAATATTTAGTGGTGTTTGCTGAGTCAAGCATTTCTGTTATTATTGCTCATACTTTACATGAGTGTTTTGAACCATTGCCTCAGATGGAGTATAAGTGTGGATCTTCACTGTAAACCATACAGCTGAATATAATCATGATGAATGTGTGCACAAAGAAAGAAAACGTTTAGTATGTGTAATAATTATAATTTCATGTGAAAAAATGCAACCAAATCATGTAAAAATACATACCTGTCTTTTTCCGACTTGCATATACAGAGTATATATACAGTATAAATCCATTTTCTTGCCCCTAATATACATTAATATATATATATATTTGTATATATATATATATATTATAGAGCTTCACTCACTTCACTGAATATGAATCCTTCAGAAGTCTCTCAGTGGTTTACAAGTAAAAACACATGAAGTTGTGTGAATTTGATCTCTAGATCCAGTGTAATTTTAAAGGGCATGCATCCATTGTGAGCTATCAGCACCTGGTCCATTATCCTCCCGCAGGAAGCATTAGTTTCCAAGCAGGCAGTAACACAGACTCCTATGTTGAGTTCAGGACCCTGGACAGCTCATGGGATAGTTGCCGTGGCTCCCGGAGCAGCAGATGTCTTTGGAGAGGTGAGGAGATATCAGCCAGATGGCCGTGCAGATGTTTCCAGGTTGAGTTTTCACTGACCTTCACAAAGATGTCTCACAAATTCGACACAGAGGAATATTTTACTGCTGGGAGGTTGCTCGTTAAAGAGCTCAGGAGACTTGATTGGACTCCCAACAGTATTTTATTTATTGGTGTTTCTTCAAAAAATACATTTGTTGACTTACAGTATGAGTGTAGCACTATAAAATGAATGTGGTTTGAAGCTCAGATCATTTGGTGGGAGCTCATATTGACATCTTTGACTTTGACGTTTTGTCAAAGAAGTAAATTTGTCAAAACTACTTTCCATTTCTTTAGACCTAAAACTGTACTACTGTACTTACTAAAGCTGCATTTATTTAATAAAAAATACAGGCAAAAAAAAACAATAAAATTGCTTAATATTTGAAACATTTTAAATAATGTTTTCTTTTTGCGTACATGTACAAATGCAATTTATACCTGGGGCCAAACCTGAATTATTAGCATCTTTACTCCAGTCGTCAGTGTCACATGACCCTTCAGAAATCTTTCTAACATGCTGATTTTCTGATTATTATAAATATTGAAAACAGTTATGTATATATAGACAGTATATATATATATATATATATATATATATATATAGGATTTTTTTGATGCAGAAATAATTTGTAACATTATAAATGTCTCCACTACTGCTTTTGATCAGTTGAAAGTGTCGCTGTGTGAAGAATAGCTGTGTGGACATTTCTTCTTTGCTTTCCACAGGGTAGGAAAAAAAAAATCACACACTCATAGTTTGGAAAGATGTGATAAATAATGACAAAATGTTCCTTCTCAGGTGAACTGTCCCTTTTAGTCTAAACCCACATATTTTTTCAGAGACTCTTTCTGTCTAATACAGCGAGTCATTCCCAAAGCCAGTCTTCATTACCTTACATAACTACAAAATACGTAAATATAAAATAACATGCAGAGATGGCTCAGACGTTTAGTTCACCGTCATCTCAGATCTCTTGCCTGAAAAGCACTTCTGTTGTAAGTATGTCACCGGAAAGCGGGAGCCACAATCCCGTGCGGTATTGGAACAGGCCTGTGTGCTTCAAAAGCCACAGAGATGAAAGACAGAGGTGGAGAGGAGCTGATGAGAATGCGCGGAGTGGAATCACTGGCTAATTAACTTTTTGCTGCAATGAATCCTTTGAACTGTCATTGATGTCTAGACGCTTATGTAACGACCTCTACTCATCCTTTTACTACAGATACAGCACGACATTAGCACAGAGCATTAACAAACCGCACAAACTGGGCCAGGACACCGTGCCATGTGTGTTTCTCATGCATTGGTGTGCACACACACTCGCAGGATGGTCCCTTGTTGGATGACGTTTGGGACGCCCTAGAATAATAGAGCTGATGCGGTAAAATTAACGCAATTAAACAATTCAACCGTGAACGGCATCTTGAGGAATTATGATTGTTTTGGGGTTTATATGTGAGCTACCTTAATAAGAAAACATGACAAAGCCTGAAGAAAGCAAGCAAGATGTATTGCAGAATGAGGGAGAGTGACACTAGTACTGCTTTAATGCTTGTAATGGTGAGAATAGAAAAAGTGCAACCTGGTCTTATAAAAATGTGAGAAATGTCCACTGAGTGACGCTAAAATACGGGTTCAATATGTGAACCCTGGCACATGTTATGACGTTGATTTAGGTATGTATTTTGGCGGTTCAGAATTGAAATATCCGTGGACTGACACTAAAAGTTAAATAACATGCTCTATCATGTTGAAATACAGTATGCCCTACACCGTAAAAAGAAATTATGATTATGGGAACCCAGTTGCAAGTTTTTACATACTATGTAATATAAAAAAGTTGTTATATATATAACATAAATTGTGACATTTAAAGACAACTAAGTCATACATTTGACAAAAAGGTCTATTTGAGTATGCAATGAGATAAAGGAAAAAATAAAACATAAGACATTTATGACATGAAAAGTTCAAATTAAAAAAGTAATGTAGTATTTAAGAGATGAAAAAGTCTCAAATTGACATTTTAGTTATAATTATGTAATACCAAAAAATCAAAATGATGTCATAGAAATCATTATGACATAAAGACAAATTGATATACTAAATCATAATTATGTTGGAATGTAAAATATTTACAGAGTAATTTTATGAGATTGTGAAGTTGATATTGTGAAAAAAATGATGCAGTGCATATTTCTGAAGAAGTAAAGAGGTGTTGGCATGTCGAATTTTCGTATGAACAGATGAGCTGACAGTAAATGAAATGTTGCTAGACCTGACAGCAGCTCCACACCGTGTTTAGTCTGTACATCTCTGTGCATTTGTGCTCACTTTCTCCAAATTATTTAATCAGCGCATGCCTTGCGGTTTCCTCTAAATATAGGTCAGCGCACAGAACACACACACGCACACGCTCGCACGGATCTGAAGTAGCTTATTACTCATACTTGGCGAGTGCAGCAACATGACAGCGCAGGTGATTTGTGTAAGCTCAGGAAAAATCGAGGCACTTTAGCTGCATTATTGATGAAAATGAGTCCCTGCTGGTGTGTTTCTGTGATAAAGCTACTGAATTAAAGGAAATGGATACATGGAAATACTCCACCGCCATAGTGAGAGCTTCCAAAGAAAAAAAGCAGGGAGTAGGGAAAGAATGAAACGTAAGAGTGAAGGAAAGCGAGAGAAGTCCTCTGAGGTTTATCGACACCATTGCACATCGCAGACCGAGCGAAACTGTAATCCCGACTGTAAAACACTACAGCTCTCTAATGTAAACACACATAACAGCTGCCCGCTTTCAATTAACACATCACGCTGCAGGGAAGGATGCATGGGAAAATAGCTGAATTTCTCTTAAATGATAAATCCAGTGTTTTCTAATGGCCGAGCATTTCCTGGCTTTGTATTTCTTGGTTTCTCTTTGTGTCTTTGCTGGGCTGTTGTTAATTGGGTTCAGTGGCCTAACTGCAGGGCTGCACGACTCCAGCTTTATTTTCAGAGCGGGCGGATCATGTAAATGAGGCTGGAGTCCTATTAAAAAGCTGCTCTCACATTCAGACTCTTCTGACATGACAAAGGCTGTTTGGCAAACATTACTTGTTATTGTACTTCTCCTGGGTCTTTTTATCTTTCTGCACTTCATGTAAGGAGATGATGTTGTGAACCTGGCAATTATTTTAGAATCTTATACAAATACTAAAATCAAGAGTAAATCAAATCATACTAAAGTCATCATTTATTCATTACAATAAATGAATAATACATCTATAAATAAATACAATGATTATAGTACCATAATAAAATGATATACTATATGTAATACCATAATAAAATTATATTATACAAAATAATATGCAATGCAAAAAAGTAATTATTTATTAAGTACAATATGTTAAATATATACATATAATAATATTACACATATATAATACTTATAAAAAATAAAAAGTTATATATTATGGATTTCAGTTAGTTAATGGGAATACAATGAAAATGTAAATAATTTCAATAAATTGACACATATAGTCAAATAATATTATTATCAAGTCAAAATATAATACTGAGACATTGAAATCGTAATTATGAAAAAGTCAAACGTATCACATAAAAAGATTTTCTAAATATACTAAATATTATACTTAAATTATAGTATTTTACTATTTCAGAAATTACACTTTTTTTAGTTGCACTGCGAAAAAAGAATTCGTAACATTTCTAACATGAAAATATTGTAAAAATAAATATTACATCTATATATATATATATATATATATATATATATATATTAGGGCTGTCAAATGATTCAAATTTTTAATCAAATTAATCCGGATTTTCAGTGGATTAATCATGATTAATCACTTTTTGCAACGACACCTGAATCCTAACCATTTTTTTCTGAAATGCATACCAAAAAATGAATAACAGGACACAGATTCATAATTTTCATAATATATTTTATAATTATTGTCTGTTTATTAACACAGCCAAATGTGACCCTGAACCACAAAACCAGTCTTAAGTCGCTGG
>JAUCNO010000663.1:3083704-3099730 GCA_032353835.1 Enteromius viviparus | reverse complement strand
GAATATGTTTTCGTAAACAGCTAAAATAACAAAACTTGTGTCACTGTCCAAATATTTTTGGGCCTAACTGTATATATATGTATATATTACATTTCTTTGTTTTCTAATTTCTACTCTACCAAAAATAACTAAAAGTGTAAATTATAAGATAAAAAGTAAATGATGACATTTGAAAATTTCTGAAAATTACATTATTTTTTCATACACTGCAAAAAAATCTAAGAATATATGTAAACAAAAAGTTAATAAATTTATAATGTTTATATTAAATTCAAATATGTGTGTATTTTTTTCCGTATTTTTGCTCTCCAAAAGCGATATATGCTGTATGTATAAACATAATACCTAGAGTCAAACATAACCTTTACATATATGCATGGGAAATAGCTTATGAAAGCAGATGTGCATTGACTGCAGGACAGGGTATTTTGGTAGTAGCTGAACCCATAGGAGCCTTGTGTGTCCCGTCTGCATCTCTTATCACCACGGCAACCCTGCTTTCCCAGCGTTAACGGCATCCCTGATGGGACAGTTGATTGCAGCGTGTGCACGTGGAGCAGAGGTTAACGCAGCCCCCTACGGGACCACTGATTTTCAATTTGCTTTCCATTAGGGATCAACCACATCAGTCCAGAGAGACCAGAGAAACCCTCATTAGTGAGTCTCTCGACGGCGTTCCCTCATCCGCATTTCACTTTCACTCACTTTTCCTTCCATTTGCAAAGAGATGCTTATCAGGCACACGGACTGAGGGGTATTATCATAATTGCATACATATTAACAGTGATAGACCGGTGGAATATTCAGCATGCAACAAACGTCCCGATGTTATGAGTTGTGGATGATTGCAGAACCGCCCACGTCCCAATTGGCCTGCCAATAAAACCTTGGCTTTGGTGAAGTCATTCGCATGCAGTGCAAGTCAAAGATATTTTGCATCTGGAATGAAATCAGTGGTTGAGGATGACTCGAGTGCTTTGGTCTTGTAGGACAGATAGATGACATGTTGTTAGATTTTATAAAGATTTACTTACCTTCAGGCCATGCAAGATGTAGATGAGTTTGTATCTTCATCAGATGGGGAAAAATCGTGTCACTTGCTCTCTGATGAATCCTCTGCAGTGAATGGGTGCCAAACAGTCCAAACAGCTGACAAAAACACTACAATAATCCACATCAGTCCAGTTCTTGTGAAGCCAGCAGATTGTAAGAATCCTGACCCTAAACCTAGAATTGCAGCTTTTTAACTAAATCGGTACTTCTGACCAAAATGAGTTTATAATCCATAGTGAAAAAGTCCCATTCTTCTTGTCCTCTCACATCCAAATCCATCTGCATATTCGTTTTGGACTGTTCTGGTTTGTAAAAGGTGTTTGATTTCGGCAGATATCTCTCCAGATTCAGACAAGAGGACTTTTCACCAGAGAAAGCCGACTCATATTTTAGAGATATTATTTCCAGAAACAGAGCTTTTTGCTTCACTTGATGTTAACTGATGGGCTGGAGTGGTGTGGGTTATTGGGATGTTTTTATCAGCTTTTTGACCCTGATTCTGACAGCACCCACTGGAGAATCAGAGGACCCCTTGCTGTGATGAAATGCTAAATTTCTCCAAATCTATCCTAGTGAAAAACGAGGACGAAATTTTCAGAACATTTTTGTTTTTGGGTGAACTCTTCTTTAATCTCCATCAAGAAGCTTTGCCATGTAACCACATCTTTCATTATGCCTTTAAGCCGTGAGAATGAGTCGTGTGTGTGTCCTGCTGAGCGGAGCAATGGAGAATTTTTCATGGTCACAGAATGCATTCATTTTATTTTGGATATAATTAGCCGACATTTGTTCTGCTTTGATGCTTGTCAAGTTCAGGGTAAGAAATGAGAGTCTCTACCGTGGGACAAGAGTTTGTGTGTGTGTGTTTAATTTGTTCCCCTACTCTTTTAATATGTACACGCTCCTGCAATTCCCGTAACAATCCCAAAGGTCAAGGCCTTGCAAGCACGTTTTGTGAAACAAACACGACCGACTGTTTACCGCCTTTCACACATCACTTACAGGACAACAGAACGTGTGTGAACGATCACGCTCCTAATTGGCTACAGCATACAGACATACTGTTACCATGGGAACCGCCAAAGCAATGAAAATGATTCTCACCCTGTTTCTTAAGACAGAGTGATATTGACAATCAGGTATAGATATTTGCATTCATTCTACCCACAATTTTTCTTTTAAATAGTACAATTTGTGGAACAACATGTAATAGTAAAGGTTTTTATTTTAACATTTAAAAATTCAGTTGAATAATGACTTAAAAACGCTGTTCTTCCGAACTTTTTACACTCTTTTAAAAAATTATATATCCTGATTTCCACAAAGAATATTTGCAGCACAACTGTTGTTGTCACGAACAACAGTTCTGTGGTTCTCTCCGGCCAGCGGCAGCGGAGTACTAGTGTTTCCACCCGGACTCTATTTACTCATGTACCTTGGTCTAGTTCCGCCAGGTGTTGTTCATTATTTGGCCTATATACGCAGACTTTCCACTGGGTAGTTGCGAAGTTTTGATTTGCCAAGGCTGTCATCTCTGAGCGTTTTTCCCTGTTTGATTTCCTGTGTTTACTGTTGATTGTTTTTCGGATTGTGATTCTCGCTGCCAGCCCTGACCCTTCTGCCTGCCTACCGACCTCGATTATTGTCTTCTCCTTGAAATACCTGTCTGCCTGTATTACTGACCTTTGCCTGTCTGACTACGCCAATAAAAGCTGCATAATGGATCCTCATGACTCTGAGCAATCATCACAGAACACTTCACCGCCCCCGGATCCAGCAGCAGTCTACCAATGTTTCAGTGAAGTCAACCGCCAAGCCGCCATGCTCACCAAAGCCAGCTAGAAAAGCTTACCAGCTTACCGAGGAACTCGTTCACTCCATGCAGGCACTCACAGCGGCCACGACTGCACTCAGTGCCGCAGCTACTCCTCCAACGCCGCCACCTGTCCCAGTTCCTGCGCTGCCTCCATTTCAGCCAAGCCCATCTCGCCTCGCTCTGCCGGAAAAGTACAGTGGGACACCAGGCAAGTGCAAGGGATTCCTACTGCAGTGTAATGTATACATGAACACTGCACCAGGAAGTTTTCCATTGGATGACAGCAAGGTCTCTCTTATGTGCTCTCTGTTAACGGGAAAAGCCCTGGAGTGGAACACAGCGCTCTGGGAGGGTCGGAGGATGACTTTCCCCTCCTACGGCAGCTTCATAAGGCAGTTTCGAGAGGTTTTTGATCATACTGTGGACGGCACGGATGCCAGAGATAAATTAGTTACCCTAAAACGGACTGCTTCAGCGGCTGAGTTTACAGTTAACTTCCAAACCCTGGCAGCACAAACGGGATGGGACAGAGACCCCCTTAAGACTTTATCGCCGAGCGCTCCGGTAAGATCTACAGACAGAGCTGGCTTGCCGTGATGACGACCTCACGCTAGAGGAATACTTGGAACTGGCCATTCGCACGGATCATCTCATGCGCTCCAGGAGAGGGCGTCACACAACCAAGGCTCCCTTCACTAGCAGCTCTCTTAATCCTCCTCCAGCGGAGCCGACGCAGATTGGCGCTACACATCTGACGTCAGAGGAGCGCGAGCGGAGGATGGAAAGCAACCTCTGCTTGTACTGCGGCAAACCCGGGCACATTAAAGCCAACTGTCCCGTGTGGCCATCTCGCGTTCGATCAACCCGGGTGAGTGCTGCTGTGTCCTTTAACGCTGCTATGACTGTTGATGCTAGTATTCACTTTAAGAACTGTGTAATTAGCATGAGGGCATTTTTTGGACTCTGGGGCTGCAGGAAACTTTATTGATTCAGTTTGCTTCTAAATATGACCTCCCTCTCTTTGCATGTACCCCGGCCCTGGCAGTGGCAGCCCTCGCTGGCCGACCAATAGGCACTGGAATTATCACTGCACAGACCCAGCTCCTCACACTACAGATCTGCTCACTGCACAGAGAAACCATTCAGTTCTTCATAATTCAGTCACCAGATCACCCATTGATTCTAGGCCTTCCATGGCTTGAACATCACAGCCCACAGATTTTCTGGAACACACATGAAATCACCCAGTGGTCCCCTGAATGCCAGGCCAACTGTCTCATTAAGACTACTCGCACCATCCACCAGATTTAGATGAATAAAGAAGAGGATTCCGATCTCAACCACCTGCCAGCACCATAAAAAGCTTCAGCAAAACCCAGGCCACTCACCTACCACAGCACCGGCCGACCGATTGTGCCATCAATCTCCTTCCCGGAGCCACACCCACACGAGGTCGGATCTTTCCCCTATCTCAACCAGAGACTCAATGTATGAATGAATACATACAAGAAGAACTGGCCAAGGGCTTCATTCGGCCATCAACATCTCCCGCCTCAGCGGGCTTCTTATTTGTAAAAAAAAAATATGGCAGTCTGCGGCCCTACATTGATTACCGCTCACTGAACAAAATCATAAAAAAACATAAAATATCGTTACACCTCTCCCCCTAGTTCCCGCCGCCCTTAAACAGCTGCGCTCAGCCAAGTTCTTTACTAAACTGGACTTACGGAGCGCGTACAATCTCATCTGAATCCGTGAGGGGGATGAATGGAAAACGGCCTTCTCTACCACTAGTGGGCACTACGAATATCTGGTTATGCCGTTCGGGCTATCTAATTGTCCGTCTGTCTTTCAAGCCTAGGTCAATTATGTCTTTCGGGAAATGTTGAACCGCTACGTTATAGTCTACATTGATGACATCTTGGTTTATTCAGAAACCTATGAGACTCACGTCCAACATGTACGAACCGTCCTAGAAAAGCTCATCAAGAACCACCTTTATGCTAAACTAAGTAAGTGTGAGTTCCACCAAACTTCAGTCTTCTTCCTGGGATACATCATTAGCTCAGATGGTGTCGCGATGGATGAAAAGAAAGTGGACGCCGTCCTAAACTGGCCTAATCCGCAGACATTAAAAGATCTTTAACGCTTTCTAGGATTCGCCAATTTTTACAGGCGTTTTATCAGGAATTTTAGCCAAACCGCAGCCCCACTAACAGCCATGACTCGTAAGGGAACTCACAAACTACCCTGGACCCCCGAAAGCGAGCTCGCCTTCCAAAGACTCAAAACTAAGTTCACCACTGCTCCAATTCTCCGGCACCCTAATCCAGAAACTCAGTTTATTGTTGAGGTCGACGCATCCAACTCAGGCATTGGAGCCGTCGTGTCTCAACGGCAGGGGGACCCGCTGAGACTCCACCCCTGTGCATATTTCTCACGGAAATCGATGTCGACAGAGAGAAATTATGACGTCGGGGACAGGGAACTTCTCGCCATGAAGGCAGCCTTGGAAGAGTGGCTCAAGGGGGCCAAGGAGCCCTTCATCGTTTATACAGACCACCGAAATCTAGAATACCTATGCAGTGCTAAGCGCCTCAATGCTCGGCAGGCTCGATGGTCTCTCTTCTTCACGAGGTTCCAGTTCAAAATCACCTACCGGCCAGGTTCCAAGGCCGATGCGCTCACACGACAGTATGACCAACCAACCCAACCCAGTCCACACAACAACATCATTCAATGGGATATTATGAATAAAATAACCACCGCTCAGAATACTGATCCTACCCCGCCAGAGTGCCCCCAAGACCGCACCTATGTACCAGAACCCTTGAGAAAACGACAGTTACAACTCATCCACGATAACCCTAGCGCAGGACACCCAGGTATCCTCGCTACTGCAGAACTCACTACCAATCGCTTTTGGTGGCCTACTCTTCACACTAATGTAACCACTTATGTTAAAACCTGTCCCTGTGACTAAGAGCTCTCGCCAGCGACCGGCCGGGTTGCTTCAACCACTCCCATTACCCCAGAGACTCTGTTCCCACCTGGCCATCGATTTCATCACCGACTTGCCTCCCTCGAATCACCTTACCACAGTCCTCACCGTGGTGGACCGCTTCTCAAAAGCCTGTCGACTTTCTACTGGGTAGTCACGAAGTTTTGATTTGCCAAGGCTGTCATCTCTGAGCGTTTTTCCCTGTTTGATTTCCTGTGTTTACTGTTGATTGTTTTTCGGATTGTGATTCTCGCTGTTGTCAAATAAATTAATTAATTGATTTAGTAAATAAATTACATTTTACAACATATTTACATAGAAAACAGGTAATTAAAATTGCAATCATATTTTATTGTTTTCACTGTAATTTTAATCAAATAAATAATGCTTTTTTTTTTTTGTTTGCTGAGCAACGATTAATCGTGATTATCCACATCCAAAATAAATGTTTTTGTTAATATAATATTTGTGCACACTGTATTTATTTATTATGTACATATAGAAACACATATACAGTGTATATTTAAAAAAAAATATATATACATATATATATACATGTGTCACACCGTCATCTGTACCTGAACCCAGATCAGCAGTCACCGAAAACACTCAGTCACAATTCACAAGATCCCAGTCACCTGATTTCTAACACCTGACCCCATTTAAGCACTCCTTTAAGAGATCTCTCAGCCAGAGCTTCGACGGCTGAGCTCAAGGTTAGACGCTTACTTTCTCACCTGTCTACCTGCCTGCTTGATCACTGGACCCTTCGTTCGTCTGTTTGGGGTGTACTGGATTCTGTGGCTAAAAGGATACCGTTGACAAAGACTCTATAAGACTGAGTATCCTTACCTTCAACTTACCTATGTGATTCATGCCTCTCTGCTCCAAAGACTGAAAATGAGACTTACCTGAAAGACTTATACCAGCGATGTTCTTATGTTGAAACCTGCTTTGTTCACTGCACCTGTTTTATAAAAAGATCGCTGATGTCTCCATTTCTGTTTGTGCACAATAAACTCACGTATTGAACTTTATCCCCTTTGTCTGTCCTTACTGTGCGTGACAACATGTATGTATATATATATATATATATATATATATATATATAGTATATATGTGTGTATATGTATATATTTACATGCATATATGTGTGTATATTACATGTATATATGTGTGTGTATATGTATATATTTACATGTAAATATATTTTTATTCATAACATTGCAACATAATATAAATGGTTTTTGTTTTTTTTGCTTTTTATTTAGTTATGTCAGAGCTGGTTGGTTTGGGTTTGTATTTAGAGAAAATGAATAGGAGAATTTATGTAATCACCGAACTCCAGTCCAGATTTTCACACAGACTATCTGGTTGTGAGAGCGCTATAAGAGCCAGTTACAACATAATATATTCAACAATTTAATTTCGGGTTGATATGTGCTGTAAATATTCATCTTATTGCTGTGTTTTGTTTTTAAGCGTTTACCCTGTGCTCCATTATAGACATTATCCAGTGAAACACCAGAGAACAGAAACAGGAAGGCGGAACAGATATGAACATCTAATTTTTTCGTCTCTGTCGCTTCCTCTTTGTGTTTTATGAGAGCTGAAATTGTATTTGCGTTTGAAATGAAAGTGATAGGCAGAGACACAGTAATTATACATAATGATTTTTCCCAGCAGGCTCTGGGCTGCCCATGCCATTCCAAAGAGACACACTGCAGGGATGTGCGGGAGAGAGATTCATAGAAAATTACAGAAAATGGTTTTAATTATTTTGCTTCAATAGCGTCTGTCTGTTGCTTTCATATAAAAGCTCCCTGGGATACAGTACAGCCGTTTTTAAATCATAATTTAAAAGAAACACCTTCCACCCTCTTTATTTTTTTCCTGCAAAACAGAGTGATGAATAGTATTTCTCCATCTGGAGCTGTTTTCTGAGATGTATGTCCTGTCCCATCATGCCATGCGCCTCCGCTTTTGCTGCGCTTTTCACGCCGTTGGGAGATATTTTTGGTCAGGTGTAAATTAGTGCGAGACGGGATGTAAAGAGAAGAGCGTCTCAGTACTCTGACAGTTTACAGAACAGAATCACTTCCAATTTGAAAGGTTTTCTTATTTTCAGTTTAAAGGAATAATTCACCAATGTAATTCACTTATATATTTCTTCTTTTAAACCATTTAGAACGTAGCATACCATCAACCAAACCTTAAGTTTTTAGTTTTTTGTTTAGTTTTATTTTGCTTAATTTTTTGTGCTTTTTGTGTTTTGTATTTTATTTCTATGTTGTTATGTTATGTTATATTTTAGGACACTGAGGGATTTTGTTCCCCATTTTATTTAGTTTAGTTTTGAATTTTATTTTTGTTTTTATTATTTTTGGTTTTACTGTACATAATTTAAATAAAGTCAGAATGTCAGCGAACTCCGAGCCCTAGTGGTTTGAACCCTAACGAGGGCTGAACTCGGCGTCCGGCTCGAACTCCGCTTGCCCCCCTGGAAGGCACGAAAGGCGGAGAAGGGGTGGAGGAGGGATAGTGTTTTGTATTTCATACTTTATTTTAAGGGACTGGGAAATTTTGTTATTTTTTTATTTAGTTATTATTTTTATTTTTCATGTCTTTATTGTATAATATATCTTAATACAGACTGATTATGTTTCCCATTTTATTTTATATTATTTTTGTGCTTTTTGTGTTTTTATTTTATTTTCATGTTGTTATGTTTTGCTATATTTTATAAGACTGTGGGCTTATTTCTTTTGTTTCATATTTTATTTATTTATTTATTTATTTTTTTTACTTTTTATGTATGTAATTGTTTTGTTAGAATTACAATTTAGTTTTTAAATTTAATTTAATTGTAGTTTTATTTTATTTTATTTATTTATTTATTTTTGTTATGGTTAATGTCTTTTTTTGCACAACTTTATACGTTTATATGTTTTCCATTTTATTTTGTTTTACTGTATGTTATTTTATTGCACAATAATGGCATGTTTTGATGGCATATTTTAAACATGTATTACTTGTGCTGCCAGCTGGCTTGCTAGCGTCATATTGGAAGTGTTTTACAGTAAACACATTTTCTGCTCTGTTTATGCAAACTCAGGGACAGGTCGAGATGATTGTCTTTGGTAATCAACAGCATGCCACAGATGCTGTAAATGGACATTAAGGTGAAAAAAAATCCCAGAATATCCTTTTATTTACAGCAACCTCCCAATGTCGTGTTTAGAAAATGCTAATAAAGCGGTACAGACATAAGGCAAATGTTTCTCATTAAAAACAATGGCTCTCTATAATCAAATGAGTGTTTTAACAACACTCTGGGTCATAAGAGGACTTTATTAAACAAGCTTATGTCATTCTTCTGCATGTTGAACATCTGAGCACTTTCACCAGACCCACTAAATTCAGCAGGGCTAATCGAGGTTGTTACAGTCTGATGCATGTTAGCCAAGTGTGGGTGTTTCCTGAGATAAATGGAAGAAGCAAGTGCTCATTGATCTGGCCGGCGCGGAGCGTGAAGGGCACGGAGACGCCCGGATTTACGTCTGCGGAGGGAGCCATTCGGCTGGGCAACCGAGTGTTTTTGAAGGTGAAAGAAAAGGACAGAAAGAATAAGAGAGATCGTGACTTTGATGGTTTGACGTATGTCTTTACAAACTAAACACTTAAAACACCTCCTTTAGCATTAGCATGACAGCCAGCCTTTTGACTTTCAGACTTTTCATGTCCAACCAAAATCATTGCTTATTTTGATCAATAACTGCCCATTTAGACAGGAAGGGGCCCACAAAACTGCTTTTGGCAGTTCCTCACACAGGACTAGGAACCCGACAAAAGTTCAAGGTTTGTCAGGTTAGCATGATCCATTTAGCCATTGCTGGTAGATGTTGTAACTGCGGCACTCTGCTGGCAAAATCTTCTTTCTGCATTCAGAAGGAGCTGGGCGTTCTGATGAAACGCATTACGTTGAAATGGAGGTCCTTGGAGTTTGTTTGGTACATGAGCAGCTGCTACAGTATATGTGAGAGTCATTTAATAAGACAGAAAGGTTTTCAGATAAACCATTGAAACGTCTGCTTTAATCCTTTTCTTGGCTTCCTGATACCTCAGGCAAAGGTGGCTTAATCTGAGCTTCAAACTCTAATCACGGTCTTACAGTCACAGTACAGTGAGAGAATGTCCTGGAATTTCCTTTTATTTTATTCATCATATTTTATTTTTCTTATTGTTTTGTTTTTGTTGATGTGTTTTATATTAGTTATATTAACGTTAGAACTTACATAATATAACTTTACACAAACATAATTATGCAGTATTTTATTTATTCTATTTAATTGTATTTATTTTATTTTATTTTATACAATGATTTTCTTGCGATTTTTTTTCTTGCTATTTTATTTTGTTTTATATTTAATTTGACTTTTAATTGTTTTTCATTTTATTTTATTAATCATATTTTATTTTCATTGGTGTGTTTTATATTAGTTGTATTTTTAAACAAACATAATTCTAAAAAATTAAGCTTCATTCTATTCTATTCTATTCTATTCTTATGCCATACCAGTTAAAAATTACAGATTTGTATTTTATTTTGTTGATTTTTCACTTGTTTATGTGCCCTGTTTCTATAATATTTCATTTAGTTTGATTATGTATTTTATGTTATTTATTTTATTATGATTCTTAAAAACTATACTATCTAACATTCTTAAACACTAAGGATGTGTGTGTGATAAAGGTCTCTGTAATAATAACCCAGAACATATATAGGCAGTTTACAGTTCACAGAGCTTGATGTGGGATTTTTTGTCTCTTGGTACTCAGCTGGACAGCTGTTGTGCACACACACACAGACACAGTAACAGCAAATGAAAGTCTTTCATTTTGACACAAACAATCTGCTGAATGATTGTAAATCACAGATGAAGATGGAAGAAGATGTTATAGAATAAACAGCATGATTTTCAAGTGTCAATATATTGACTCTCTCAGACACACATATACATGGTGTGTGTTTGAGTGTTTATATACCTAGTGATTCCCATCACAGCACATGTCAGTATATGATAATATGAACAAATGAATTCATTTTCTCTCCATATTTGCCATCCACACAGACTCATTATGAGGCTGTATTGCTTTGCTGGAGCAAATGTGTGTTTTTGTGTGGTGTCAGGCTGTCAGGAGATGATGGATGGGAGCTCCTGTCCGCTCTGTCTCTTTGACTCCACTGTGGGTTCATTCATGTTAAAGCGGCACTGGGAATTCACATCTCTGCTCAGGGAAGTGTGTGTGTTTAGAGAGCTCGTCCACGAAAGACCCCACGGCACACACAGTTTGAGAGCTAGGAAATGTTTTGATGTAAGTACTGTATAAGGTGATGCTAAATACAGTATATTGCTATAAACTGAATGCCACATACAAAGCATTTATAGATCGCTCTGCTATGCACAAATGGTCTTTTTTTTTTAGTTCATTAGTTTATTGTAAGCATTTGCTGCGTTGCACAAATCAGCACTATTTTGCCCATCTTTTGAAGAATTTTGGATGGCCTTAATAATTTATCAGTCACATTGATACTAAAACTAAAATTGATATATAGTAAAATATTGTTACATTAAACTGTTTTAAGTATGTATTTTTTCATTTACTTGCTTTTTGATTTTTTTGATAAAATAAGGAGTTTTAATACAGCATGATCAATCACATGGCACTTGCAAACAAAAGGTTATATAATAAAATGTTATTAGATATTTTGGCAGTTTGCTTATTTACATGTTAAGCAAAAATAATGAGTTTTAATACAGTATGATCAGTCATGCCCCCCCTTTAAACGTTAACTTTAAATTTGTTAAAGTAACGTAATAGTAAGCCCTGCATTGTTCTTAGTAAGCTGACAAAATTAAATAAAACCAAATGAAATAAAATACATTTATATAACTAAAAAAATAATAATAATAAATTGTCAGTAATGTTAATGCTTATTGAAATAATAATAATAATATATAATAATAAAGCTTAATTAAATTTCATTGTTGGTAGTGAGTACTGTTATTTTATTAAACAAATAATATAATTATAAAATAAAATAAAAAATATTGAGAGTAATGCTAATATAATCCTTGTTGTGTACTGTACTTGGTAAACTGACCAATAAAAATAAAATTAATTAAAAATAAGTTTAGTTAATTTAAGTCAATAAACCGAAGATTCTTTTATTTTATTTTATTAGGTAAAACAAATAGTGCACTGTCCACTGCAAGAACTGTCTGTAGTGTTGCAAGGCTGACTCATTTGTTAGTCGCAGTGGATAAAAGTGCTTGCTAAATGACTCAGTAGTAGCAGAGATGAAGGGAACGCGAGTAGTTAACCCTCTGGATGTGCTTTCAACCACCTTGATAGTCTTGTGCATGCTTAAGTGTTAAATCTGAGACTTACACAGCAATCAAACAAACCAATACATGACACAAGTACAGCATAATGTTACTGTAGGTATTTTTATGTTTTGTGCCATTTAAAACCAAACACATCTAATTATAATGTCCTTACAGGCCAACAAACATCATAAAGTTGTATTGTCATAGTAAGCTCACTGTATTCCCAGGGAGCCGATGGTTTGATATGAAATAATTACACTCCAGCTCTGAGAGGGACCTTCCCAGCAGGCCATCTGAGATGGGCTGAAATGTGTGTGTGTGTGTGTGTGTGTGTGCTGGGCTCAGCTGGAAAGAGAGATTGAGCTGATCTGGTTTTATACAGGAAAGAGAGGAGGTTTGAGGAGCTTGGCTAGATTTCTCTGCTAAGATTAATATTTGATCCTCCTCACTTCTGAAATGACAGCATTACAGTAGATGAGTGGCGCGCCAGAGCATTTGCCATTCCGTTTTTACTTTCTAGGACACAAGCTCCTTTCTCAATACCTGCACGTCCCCCGGCTTGAGATGCTATACCAACATTTCAGGAGTTCTTGTATGAGTGCCACACCAGAGGAATATCAGTTTTGATGCCATATATGCCATTGAGCGCTATTCTTTATTGACGAATTTTAATATAAATAATAACACATTACATGAAAACATTCATAAAAAGCCTATAACTGAAATAAACATTGATGCAGGCTTTTAAAGTTCATAATGCAAGACTATATTAAAAAAAAAAAAACATAAAAAAACAAACTAAGATCTGTTTAACTATTACCATAATCTTTGTACAACCGATACTAAAAATCAGTGTTATTTATTAATGTTTTGAATTAGAATTAGATGAATTTATTTTAGTGTTGTCATTCAATCCAAAATAAAAGTTTTTGTTTACTTATATGTGTGGTCTGTGTATATTTGTTGTGTATATATAAATATATGCATGCAATATTTATTTTGAAAATATTTACATATTTAGGTCCTTACATTTTATGTATATATATATATATATATATAAAAAATAATATATTAACATAACATGTTTTTATATATATATACATGCATGTGTTTGTGTTTATATACAGTATACATAATAAATATACACTATGCACAATCAAATATTATGTAAAAAAAAAAACTATTTCGGATGCAATTAATCGTTTGACAGCACTAATTTTTATTTATTTTTTTTACCATTTTTTTTTATTTCTGGTGTTTTTATTTATTTTTAGCTTATTTTCATCTCATTTTTAGTCATTTTAACAGCTGAAAGTCTGAAATATGACTAGTATATTTTGCAGGGTAACATTAAAAAAGTTTGAGGTCTCACAAAATGACACTCAGACTGGATTTAAACTCAAGTCGCCTTCACGAACAACTTGGATAAAGATTTAAAGATCTAAAGATTTGAATGAACATCAAAAAGCAGTTCCATCTATACAGGACTCATTCTGCTCTCATTTAATTTCTGTTTATGTCTGACTGCAGTTCCATCAGTGGTTGATGTTTGGTGGTTTTGATCAGGGTTTGCACTCGAGGTCAGGGTTAATCTGAGGTTTAGCACTCTGAATTTAACCACCACCTTGTTTCTCTCCATGTGAAGCGCTGACTGTTTTCCTTGCAGATTAAAGGTTTTTCTTTCTTTGTCTTTTACTGCACACACACACACACACACACACACACACACATGTTGGTTTTTGTGATTTATGAGGACTCTCCATAGGCGTAATGGTTTTTATACAGGACAAACTGTATGTGGTATTGCCCTACACCTACCCTACACCTAAACCTACCCCTTACAGGAAGCTGTGTACCGCTTTTGAAGTTCATCAAACACTGTTTAGTATGTTTTTTAAGCGTTTTGAATTACGGGGACACTGAAAATGTCCTCATAAAACACCTACATACTGTAATACCTGTGTCATACCCATGTCATTATACAAATTTGTGTCCTCATAAACCACATAAACCCGTCCAAGCCCACACACACAAGCCGGTTTGATTTCTGTGTCAAGAGCAGGTTCATACTCCCGTCTCGTTTGAGAACAGACACATAAAGACTTTAAAGTCTGAAATCCCGCTGTTCTGTAGATTTGTAGCGTTCACCTGCCGGACGGCCTGTCCCGGATCTGCAGCTGTCTCGCTCCTGCTGTCTGTTGAGATTAGGGTGAAAAGGGCAGCTCTTATATTCCTGTAGGAGTCTGTCAGTGAAGTCTTGAGCGCAGAATTGCACCTAGATTATGACTTTTGTCAGAGTTGCACATATCAGACTGGTCGGCAAAATGGATGCTATGTAGAAATTATCAGAAAAAAACTAATAATAGCTTTAACCAAATTGTTCAATTAGGATTTTTCAGAAATTCTACAATCTTTACAATGTGTAATACACATTTCTGAAGAATTCTGAGCAATTTTTGCATAAAAGTGTTTTTGTTAGAATTTTTGTACACTAAAGTGTGTGTACAACACTACAAGTGTGCATGAGTGTCCTAAAACTGTTGCAAACTACAAATTCATCTAAAATTAGCTTTATTAAAAATTAGTTTTATTCAAATAAAATTGTTTTTTATTAGTCATGTAATTTATTCCTGTGAATTTTCAGCATCATTACTCCAGTCTTCAGTGCCACATGATCCTTCAGAAATCATTTTAATATTCAGATTTAATGTGCAAGAAACATTTCTGATTATTATCAATGGACAGCGTTTATTTAAAATAGAAATATTTTGCACATGCTTTATTGCTTTTGATCAGAATCGGTAATGTTCTACTCCCATCTTTAAACTGGTGCAGATCATCTGGTTGCGTCTGATGTGATGTCACAGTGAAATGCTTTATGGATGAGGAACAGAAGGATGAAGTGTCCGAGCGCCGTAGAAAATCTCAGAGTCTCTGCCCACCGCTCTGTCACCATCAAACGCTGTTTGACAGACTCTAATGTCTTCTGATTTATTAATAAAGGCGTTTATTTGATCTGCTGCAAGCTTTCTGTCAGTCTGAGGCAAACCGAGATTACATACTGAGCAAAACAGTGTGTGTGCGAGTGTGAAATCCTGTAGGTTGTATTATTTAAATGTGCCGAAAGCAATATTTTTATGGAACAGCATACAGAAAATGTCCCACTACCTGACAAACATCATTGAAATAAGTGTCCTGAGAAATCACACCTGTCAGTCTGACGGCCCTAGGCCCAAAAACACACCATTGTTTAGCCAATCAGAAGACTTTGAGTTGGTCTCAGGCCTCTCAGTCACATTGAAGGTTCTGGTTTGCTAACATCAGATTTGTTGACATGTACAATGGGATTTTTGGAAAATTTTTTGGAGGCAATGCTAGAAACATACTTCACACAATTACACTCTTAAAGGGGTCACATTATTTTGTGTTTTTGGTGTAAAGCAATGTGTTTATGTGGTTTGGGGTGCAAAAAAACACGTTATGTTCTACATACTGTGCAGTATTATTTATTTTGTAAGCCCCGCCTCCTGAAACAGGTCAATTTGCTCATTGTTATAAAAAAAAAAAAAAAACAAGGTCTGCTCTGATTGGCCAGCTATCCAGTGCACTGTGATTGGTCAAATATCATGTTTGAATAGTAAATAACAGGTTCTTTTAATAAGCAAATGTGGTAACACTTTATAATAGCGTTCAGTTGTAAGGCATTTATAAGTGATTAGTTAATGATGAACTAATCATTTACAAAACATAACTATGTGTTCATA
>JAUCNO010000663.1:3066900-3082862 GCA_032353835.1 Enteromius viviparus | reverse complement strand
GTAAATAATTAGTTGATCATTAACTAATCCCTTATGAATGCCTTGCAACTGAACGTTATTATAAAGTGTTACCGAAAATGTAACTTACTTAAAGGTTGTTAGACAGAAGCACCAGACTGTCCTTGCAGAGTCCGTCCTCCATAAATGCACTAAACACACTCTATTAAATACAACTTGACCAATGATTTGTGTCCTCTTTTGAAAGCACAAACAAAGTAGTTTCACAATGAAACACTGTCTCCAGAACATGGCACTGGCAACAATACTACAGCAAGAATAATAGCTCCACCTTCTTTCTTTGGGCGGTGTTCGAAAATAAATATCTTTTGTTTTAAAACTTTAATCTTTGCAACTTAAGGGGTCTTACTTAAGGGGTCAACAGCTTGTAACACTCCAAATAGAAAGGACAATTTGAAATCGTCCCCTATTAAAAAGAAGTGTAGAAGAACCTTTAACACCCATGGAGGAAGGTTCTTTATTGTGAAAAAGGTTCTTTAGAATATTAAAATGTATATTAAAATTCTTGTTTTAAGAACTGATCACTGAAAGTTTTTTTGAGGGGGAAGCAAAACCCAGAGATTTTAGCCAATTTAGAAATCCCAGCCAGGAAAAAAAGGGTTTATGCTCTCCCTATAAACTCCACACACACTGCTTCCCATTTTTACTCCAATCCCCAATGGCACATTTTAAATGTGTGTGTTGGAGTGTGTGTGTCCTTTATTGCCAAACAGGTCTTGAGCATTAACGTTCCCTCCGGCACAAAGCAGCAGAGCTGAGGACTGCACGCGTTTAACTCATCCTTGCATCATCTCTCCTTCCTTTCCCGCTTTTCCCCTTGTCCCTTCAGCCTCTGCCGTTTCTCCATTCTCTTCCACTCATTTCTCTGATGTCTTTCTCTTTCTTGTCTCTAAGAGCTCACAGAACAATAACCAATGGGTTTTTTCTCACACGTTAATGCACATGCTCCAAAGAAATGAAAAGTGCTTTTCCAGTGCTTCAAAACCTATTCAATAGCTCTGTTTTTAGACATCTAAATTGTTTAGACAGCCATTTAAAGTAATAGTTGTATTAAAAAGGCAATAAAATGTAGTCACCCTCAGGCCATACAAAATGAAAATGAGTCTGTCTCTTCATCAGATTTGAAGCAATGTAGCATTCTATCACTTGCCCACCAATGGATGCTCTGCAGTGAATGGGTGCCGTCAGGATGAGTCCAAACAGCTGCTAAAACATCACAATAATCCTAAACAAATATTTAGGTGGATTTTGATGATAGAGACAATAGGAGATTGGCTTTTCACTGGAGGTAGTGTGAGTACAGAATATTTTAGCCAGAAGTGACTGTTTAGAGTTTTAAAAGCCTAGATTACTTGTGGATTATGTTTTTATCTACTTTTTGGACTCTGACGGCACCCATTCAGTCCACTGATGAGCAAGTGATGCTATATTTTCATTTTTAGAGTGAACTGTTCCTTTAAGGCATCAGATCATTCCGTTTTGAGGTGCCATGTACATGTATGTTAAGCAGCTCTCTAGGTTTTGGAACAGAGCTGGTTTGTGTAGATTTCGGCGGACCCCTGGGAGGGAGGGGCTAACAGATTACACTCATGAATATTCAACATGCTAATGAGAAGCAAATGAGGGGGTCTGTGCGGATAATTAGAATTGTGGCCAGCAGAATTTGGCACGAAAGAGAGCGATGCTTCAGTGGTCTAATATAAATTGTAAATATGGTGTCTCTGTAGTATGCGTTTATTGACGGATAAGGTAATTTATCTGCATCATCAGCAATTGAGTGTGTCTGTCAATCAAAGTGACAGTTCCCAGAGGAGCATTTTAATGCTCACAGGTTGCTCTCGAGATGCTGATGTTAAAATACTTTCTTCTGTCCCAGCTTAATATGCAGAAACAACTTTTAAGTAAGGTTGATTTCCCAATACACTGGGACGGTGGTGCTTACAAAACACTGTTGTTTGTTTGAGCATCTCATCTAGATGGACAGGATTCTCTGTTACTTTTCAGTGTTTAGGAGCTGTGCTGTTCTGGTTGGTTGCAGAGTTGTGCTAACTTTAATCTAATTTTATCGAAAACATTTTTTTCATTTCATTTTACTGTCAAAAGTCAATTTTTTTATAATAAATCAATACATTTTAGCCATGTGTTTAGAAAAAAATGTTGTGTAGAATCAGACAATTGATATATGAACAAACAAAATCTTAAAAAAATAGATGAGAATAAAACTGATTTCAAATATAATAGAATAGAAACTGAAATATAGAGCTAAAATGTGAGGGATGTGGGTCAGCCCAGATCATTTGATGAGAAATCTTTGAGTTTAAATTAAAATCTCAAAATAATTTCAGACTTGGGTGTCTTGGCTTCTTTGTTATTATTGTTAACTAAAACTATTAAAATAAGATACTATTAGGAAAAAAAAAAACCTCAAATGAACATTAGAAATATTGCACTGGCAATTAGTTTTAATACAAGTAATTAAATTATTATAACCATTAAAAAAACTGGGTCTATATAGAAACATTTAAGTAAAAAAATAATGTCTAAAACCTAAACTGAAATGTGTTTTTTCTCAGGAAAAACATCTGAAAAAACAGGAGGCTTGTCCAAACATGTCCATTTATTCTCCATTTGTTTCCACTGTGGAGAGGCCACAATTGAAATAACAAAGAGATTTCCTTGTCATTTGTCTTTCCTGCAAGTCCATTTCTAGAAAGCAACAGCACAAGTAAACCTAGCAGAATTTCAGCATATTGCCTGGGTCTTGGGTAGTGTGTGTGTGTGTGAGAGAGAGAAGGGGGATTCTCTCATTAAAGGCTACAGGTCACATATCCACAGCACTGCAACTCAACTGCAATAGTCTGCAACCAGCAGCGCAGAGAGACTGAGAGAGAGAGAGAGAGAGATCTCAAAGACTTACTCCCTCCAAAGCACTGAACACACACACACACACACACACACAAACAGATGATGCAACTTGGATTCAAGGGTAAACAGCAGTGAGAATGCATGTTTGGATGGTAAGAGCATGTGTGTCGCTGTGAGATGTTTGAGTGTTTCGGTGCCGAGAGTCTGTTGTTTTATACATGCTGTGCTGGTATGTATTTATTTCTGTATCTGTAACACAAGCAGCGCATCAACAGCCAGACTCAAACTCAGGGCACGTACACTCTACAGTTTACAGAACACAAAGAAAGCACTGATTCAATTGGGATGCTGCACGGCAAGGACAAACACCAAGATTTGAGACACTCCATCATGTGGTCAACGGTTCAGTTAGTCTGATGGAGATTTACCAACCAAAGAGTATTCGAGAGCTTCACTTTTAAAAATCAGACTCTTTATTATGTTTCTAAAACCTACTGTTTCAAACTGACCAGACTCTTGCCACGCCCTTGCGTCATATGATATATGATCTACAATAATATCTCAGGGATCCTAAAACAAAATAAAAAATATTCAACTTAATCATTCCAAACTATATTTTTGACGTGTATTTTATTCTGGGTAAGGTGTAACAGTGCAGGTATACATGTGACGGTTTTTTACAGCTAAGTGAAATCTTCACAGCTGTAACACATCCCAGAGGAGAGCTTAGTGAAGGATGTGTAGCCTTTACTGTTTCTATCAGAGCCATAAAGTGTGTGTGTCCAGGTTTTGGCCTTGCACAGCTCTTGATGGTGTTTTACTGATGCTTTATATAGACACAGCTCTCCGTCTGTGTCTCTGGCTGTTAGTGTGTTGCTGTATATAGCTCAGTGCAGATGGGGAGAGACCAGACCTGAACTCATAAAGATGATAAAGTATGCTGGAGCGTCAGGTCTGGACACTCGCAGAGGCTGTCACACGCACAAACCACAGGTCATGATAGAATTCAGAGCCCAGTGTGTTTTAACATGTACAAACTAAACATAAGTGTACATTTTGATTCTGACATTTAGTGAATCATTCATTACATTGAATCAAACAGTTGAACATCGTTTTTTAAACGATTCATTTTAAAGAATCAGTTCAAAAGAGTCAGTTGTTCATCAGTGTCATTTGTTTGTGAATTGGACGGATTGTGTGGTATATTTGCACAAACAAAGATAGTTGGTTATTAATTGTCTTGGGGTTATTTGACAATATCCAGGACTGTGATTCAGCCTGAAAGCTGCAATTTTTGTGTCCTGAATATCTACCGTTCTCTCTGATTGTCTGTCCTCTTGCAAATTTCTGTGTGTAAAGATAAAGTAGAGGTTTATATGCTGTTTTTGTGTTTGTGTTTCAGAGGACAGGAAGCTGTTTGTGGGCATGTTGAATAAGCAGCAGACAGAAGAGGACGTGTACCGTCTGTTTGAGCCCTACGGAGTGATTGAAGAGTGCACCGTATTACGAGGCCCTGATGGAAACAGTAAAGGTGAGTTTTAGTTCCTCCTTTCATCTCTCTTCAGCATTCGCAGCAGTTCATGAGCTCGCTAGTGAATGACAGACAGCCGCGTGTCTTTCAGAGTAAAGTATGTGGTGTATTTTATATTCTGAGCTGATAAAAAAATAGTGACCTTCTTCAGAAAAAGACAAAGTCAAAACAAACAAACAGAAAAGCAGCGTTTACCTTGGGCAGAAGTGCTTTCATTTACACATTCAATTTCACCACGTCAGTCTATTCGAACACAAGCCGACACGTTGTGATGGGGTTTCTCAGCGCTAACATGGCAGAAGCCGGTGAGTGCTGATATCACCTGACAAAGCCCGCCTCGGTACGGGCAGGAATTATTTACACAGACTGCGATCTCTGTGTCCATTAAGGGAGGGGAGATATGTCAGAGAGGTCAATCGTGTTTGAAGTGTGAAGAGAGAAACGACGTGAGAGGTGTTGAACTCAACACGAAAGCATGAAGATTTGACGATCATCTGCGCCATTCGATCACGTGACCTTTCACTGCTAACATATGCTGTGATTTTACCACTTTAAAGCCTGACATGAAAAATAATAGTCTAGTATAATGTTTAGTTTTATGATCAAAGCATTTAATGCAATGATGATTGAGAACACATAAACGTTTATCAAAAGCCTAAATTCCAGTGTTCATCTTTTTCTTATGTTTACTTTATAAATATCAGTAAAGATTTGACTGCATGAGCTGAAGGTGAACATTTGTTTATTACACTAATAGTTAATACTACACTAAATTATAAATCAGACAACAGAAGGCCTGGAATAGATTGCATTAGGTTTTTTAGCAGAATGTTGTAATTGCCGATCATTTAGAGCCTTTGAAATGTGCATAACAAATACAGTGCAGTAGGCTTTATGGGTTTAGAAGCACTCCCTCATAAAATAAATCATACATAGTGCATACATGGATAATATGGTGCTGTAAGAAAGTGAAAAGAGTGTTTTGTTTGTGTGCGTGTGCACTTCTTCTTTCTCATCTCCAGTGTTGCATTCACCAGAGACACACACTCCGCTGCTGATAACCTCCACCGCTCTTCCTCATTATTTCTCTGCTCTTCTTTTGTGTGTGTGTGTTTTGCAGGTTGTGCCTTTGTAAAGTTTTCAACACATACCGAGGCTCAGTCTGCCATCAGCGGGCTGCATGGGAGTCAGACCATGCCAGTGAGTACAACCACAGACTATTATACATGCAGCTTTTGTAAGATGCTATCAATTGAGGTATGAGGTACTTTAAAACATTCATTTACAAGGTAAATTACTTTTAATGTTCACTTTTCACATGTGCATTTTGACCTAAAATGCTGAACAAGTTAGTGGACACAATATAATTTGTGAACACACATGTCCATGTAACAGCGAGCACACACATCATGCTCTGCTGATGTTGAAGGCAGAGCTGCTGTCATGTGTTGAGCTCAAACAGCTTCAGTGCCAATATAAGTGCAAATGAGCTGCTCTCAGTCTCTCTCTTTTACCTTGTCTTCTGAATTGAGTACTAACTTACTGCAAGCATGTAGGTATTTTTTTGTATACAAGCACACAGTAAAGAACAGTTAACATAGAAGTTTGGTAATATATAAAAAAACTAATTCAAATATATTCAAACCATCTTACAGTGGTTTATTTCAACTTAAAATGTAAATCTTAACTTGCACAAAGATGGTAATGTTAATTAAATTAAATTAAAGTGCAATATTTGGAAACATGTTTTTACAGTTACACCTATTAGTTGCTTATTAGCATGCATATTACTAGAATATTAGTCCAATTATTAGTCATAATTAAGCAGATATTAATGCCTTATTCTACATCCCGAGTCCTACCCAATACCTAAATTTAACCACAACTACACTAACTATCAATAAGTAACAAATTAGGAATTTATTGAGGGAAAAGTAGTAGATAATAGTTAACAAGTATTCCCAATTTTAAAGCATTACTCAGTATTTTTTAAGGTATATCAAAATAACAAACTATATACATTATAAACATCTTAAAAATATTTCATTTGTCTTTAAACACTTTTTAAAATGTATTTTTTCATTATAAAAGTTGATCACAAAATTCTGTTTCTCACATACAGCAAGCCTTTTGGATGATTTCCATAAACTTGGATTATAGCAACCTTTGGGTGTCATCGTATGATTTTTTGACGCATTTTCTCAGAATTCTGGCAAGTTTAAGTCTATTTTGCAGCCTTTCTGTCAAAAGCAGCTTTCAGATTGCTCACGTGTCATCTGGGTGTTTCTCACGCAGAAAATGCACAGTATACATACCGCACACTGCAATATAGCATCATTTTAGTATGCTATTCTGAACATTTCCTTTCTATTCTACAACTCTCACCCTCTTTATCACACTCCTTCTGCATGTTTTCCCACCTCTCTCTCACACACTCTGAGGTTCAGATGAATAATTCCTCTGTCACACATTGAAAGGACAGATAAAGAGGTGTATTTCTCCATCCCCTGAGAGCAGGAGAAGAAGTTGAGAGAAAGAGAAGGAGAGGGAGGAGTACAGATGATCAAACCAAGGGAAAAAACACTCAGACAGCGTCTAACTGTCACAGAGACGAAATACAGGTAGAGAAATGCCTCTGATGAACCACTGTAAATGTGTGTTTGGAGATCAGCTCAACCTTGAGAGTAATTATCCTCAAATGAACGTTCAAGGCCGTATCTCACCCTCACACACACTTTGCATACCGATAATTAAAAGCATTTACATACTCGACGACAGAATGGATGAGTGAGAGAAATGAGTTCGAATGGCTTCCTCAGCCGAGATTTTAAAGGAGCAGTTCAACAATAATGAACATTTGCTGAAAATGTACTCACTTTTAGGCCATTCAAGATGAAGATAAGTTTGTTTCTTCATCAGAACAGATTTGGAGAAATGTTTTTATGGCAAAACTTTGTCAGCAGTAGAGCCTCTGGAGTCAAAACAGCTGATAAAAAACATCACAAGTAGACTCCAGTCCATCAGTTAGCATCTTGTGAAGCCAAAATCTATGTTTTTGTAAGAATTACATTTAAAACTGCTCATCTACTTCTTGGATGGCCTGAGGGTAAGTACATTTTCAGCAAATTTTCATTTTTGGCTGACTGAGACTAGTTTCCCGGAGGAGGTCAGGTAAATGTGTATTTTACAGACTTGCTTTGCGGCTTTAATTCTGCCTGAATCAAACGAGTCTATAATTTTCCTGCACAAAATTACAGAGCAAATGACTTGCTCTGAGAAATCTAATCCTGTCTAAATGGCAATGTCTGTGATTACGGTATATTGTTTTCACAAAGCTTCTCCTCATTTATTTTGACCTATTGGATATCTTTGTAATATAACTGCCTGGTGCACCTTCATTATGGATTTAGACCTTTTGCCAAATTTCTGGGTAAGATAACAGCTGGTGGTTGGCATCCCATACGACTTAAAAAGAGAATTAAATCAATGAGAAGATTCTGAACACAAACCGCTCAGAGCAGCAGTGCCATTAGGTTCAGTCTTCACTTGTATTCATTATTTCTTTGTATATGCAATGATCAAATTAAAAATGAATCACAGAGACTACTTATTTGAGTTATTTTTTAGTAATTTTGGTAACACTTTAGAGTAGAGCACTTACTCTTAACTATGACTTTTCTCTAAATAAATTGCTAATTTGCTGCTTATTTAGAGTTAGTGTGGTTGTTGTTAATTTTAGGTATTGGGTAGGGTTAGGGATGTAGTATAAGGCCACGTAGAATAAGGCATTAATATGTACTTAATTACTTCTAACAAAGGGCTAATATTCTAGTAATATGCATGCTAATAAGCAACTAGTTAAGAGAGCCCAAAATAAAGTGTTTATTTGAACAAGGATGCATTAAATGGATCAAAAACGACAGTAATATTTATAATGTTAGGTTTTGATTTCAAATAAATGCTGTTCTATTCATCAAAGAATCCTAAAGAAAATTGTATCATGGTTTTAAAAAAATTAGGAAGCACGTTTTTAACATTGCTAATATTAATCACACGTTTCTTGAGCAGCAAATCAGCATATTTCTGAAGGATTGTGTGACACTGAGGAGTAATGATGCTGAAAATTCAGCTTTGCATTACAGGAATACATTATATTTTACATACACATAGAAAATAGTCATTTTTTATTGTAATAATATTTCAAAATATTAAAAATATATTTGATGAATTAAGTGATGGCTTGATACATGAAAACATGAAGAAATCTTATCAAGCCGGTAACAATTTAGTTCCGTGCAATCTGAACTGGTTCCATATTAGTTTTCATGCTGCGTATGAAGGCTGCTGACTATGTCAGCTGCTGACAGCTCACTAGGTTTTGGAACAGAGCCAGCAAGAGCGCGTTTAGCTGTACTGAGATTCAGGGACATTTTAATAGTTCCTCATTACACATTCAGAGCCATGCGTTGAGTTAGCAAAGGCCTCATTAACAGCTCAGCCTTACAGTTTGTTTGAGTCCTACAGAGCGACACTTTCCACCATACCAATATTAATTTATTAATGCATTTCAGCATCACTTTACAGATTGTCACGTTGGTGTTCATTGTCAGATCTCATTGTCAGTTCTGGCAAACTTGCTTTTTTGACGTTTACATAAAAATACTATATTTGACACTACTTCAAAATCAATAATAAGTCAGACTAAAGTGGCAGTGACGTACGTATGTCTTTGTGTAGGATGCAAACATACGGTATTTCAGAGTGCTCACTTCAATAGCTTGGCCCCTCGTATGATGCTCACTTTCACCCATAATCTTCATTGAAGTACTGTGTAGGGCTTTTGATGGAATCCCCAGAGGTCCAGATCTTCAGAGTCTCTGAGATGAGGGGAATATTGTGGCCTTTAGGGCCGATCGATCTCATGCTGGTTTAGCGGGTCAGAGAGGCCCAGCACACGAAAGGTCAAGTGGTGCAGTAAATCATCAAGAGCCTTTTAATGAGTCCACATGTGTGCAATTGTGAGATGTTGCACTGCACTTTTTATTAGCACCGAGAGAGCACAATAAATAGAAAAATGGTGGGGTTGGAGAAATAGCAGGTAAAAGAGATACACTATACACTGTAAAAATCACAAGTTGCCTATAGTTTATATTGATTATTTAAATAAAAAAGCTTTTTTACTGCATTTTAGTTTTTTTGTTATTTTCTTTAAATATTACCTATTATTAAGGGTTAATGAATTTTTATTGCCGTATTAGTTTTAGTTTTTATTTATAATTTTTTATCTTACTGCTATTATTTGCTGTTATTTTCTTATTGCTGCTATGTTTGTGTCACGCTGTTTGTGTCACGGTCCATGTGCTTTGTTTTTGTTTTGTTTTGATTTTGTCTACATGTGTCATGCTTTGTTTGTCAATCCCGCCTATCTCATCAGTGTTTCGCTCCTTTACAGCCATGTTTCCAGGTGTCCTGTATTATGTCTTGATTAGTTTTGTATTTAAATTGTGATCTGTGTTACATTCAGTGTCGGTCGTTGAATTAAATGTTTTTCTGTTTTGCCGAATTCACGTCTCCCTGCCTTCGACACATAATCATTACAGTTTGTTTAGTTAAAATAGTTTAGATTTATGTGGCTCATTTAATTTTAGCTCTATTTCACTTAACATATTTCTCATCATTTTAGTTTTAGTTACCAATAATAATAACATAGAGGCATAGACCATTTTTTGCTCCCCTTCAGTCATAAGTTACATAAGGGGAACTCGCATGAGAGACCAATCGCCTCTGAGCCTTTAAAAAAAGGCAAATGAAAATTGGTGTGCACTGTTTGCATCCAGGTGCACCTCGTCACTATGTGAGTATAAGAGAACACACCTGCAGTGCAACTGCAGACTTTCAATTCGGAGTCTCACCATTTTGAGCTGGAATCTAAGAAAGAGTTCCTGCGAGTTCATGCTCTCTCCCCCTGTGACAGTGAACGACTGCGTGGCCGTCAGTGGGTCCTGCGGGCTGGTGGCCTATTTATAGGCCATGCCGCGAGAGGTCCTCCCTGGGCAATCCAGGAAAAAGAGCAATTTCTCATGGTTGGTAAGGCTTTCTCCGGAATGTCTATCCAGTCGTGCACTTCTGGATGCGTTAATTTCCTCACCTCTCGGGACGGACATGATCGCTGCCTCGCGTGTCTGGGCCGAGAACACACCAGGCAGCATTCGTAGATGATTCATGCATTCATTGTGAATGCAGGACCATGGCTACAGTGAGGTCCCCTCGCCATCTTCCCAAGGCAGATCGGCTCCTTATCCCTCATCACCCTCAATGGCAGGGCAGCCAAGGGCTGTGCAATGGTCCCACAGGCTGAGCGCACTTTCATGGTGCATGCCTGTGGAGTGCCGCCACCTGGCTTAAAAGGCCGAGTGTGCTCTCCAAGGTGCGCAAGCTCTCGTCCGCCTTCACGTGCCTGACACGGAGGCAACGGAGATTTAGTGACTTCTGTTTACTCAGCATTCTCACAGAAAGAGCAATTTTCCACACCTCTGGGCTTAGTGCCCCGAGATCCCCATCTAACCTTTTCTTTGTTTCCTCAGGTGCGAATCCGGATTGCTGTGTTGCCAGCGCAGGAACCAGGGGAGCAGGTAGGCACTGCCCAGAGCAGTCTGACTTTTCTCCAGGATGTTTATCCTTCTGGGATAAGTCCCCTCTGCGTTTCCCCCCTAGGCTGCCCCACTGCAAGCACGGTAATCACGCTGATTACAGTCATGTCCACTATACCACTGTATACGCTCTGACAGGGGTGCCACTGTCCTGTTTGCAGAGGTTGCAGTCTTATTGGTGAAGGACGCAATTGAGCCTGTCCCTCCAGCCAAGGAGGAGTGCAGGGTTTTACAGTCCTTACTTCAGTCCTTACGTCCTTACCATAGAGGTGCGAGACGGGTTAACCCCCTAGACCTCACCTCGTTCCCTCTTGGGACCTCACCGTCACCCTCTGTGTCCTGCAGCAGGTCCAATTTGAGCCACTCACATCAGTCAAGCTGAAATATCTGTCACTCAAGACACCGCTCCTGACTTCATTGGCCTCCATCAAGGGTAGGGGACCTGCAAGCTTTTTCTGTAAAGAGTGCCTAGTGTTTGGTCCGGGTGATTCTCAAGTTATCCTGCGACCCCGACCCTGCTACGTGCCCAGGGTTCCTACCATGCCCTTCTGCGATCAGGTAGCGAACCTGCAAGCTCTGCCCCAGGAGGAGGCAGACCCAGCCTTAGAGTTGTTGTGTCCTCTACACACATTGCGCCTCTATGTAGACCGCACGCGGAGCTTCAGACACTCTCAGCAGCTCTTTGTCTGCTATGGTGGTCAGAAGAAAGGGAATGCTGTCTCCAAACAGAGGTTGGCCCATTGGGTGGTTGAGGCCATCTATACCAGGGAGAGCCGTGCCCCTCAGGACTGAGAGCCCACACCGCACAAAGTGTTGCTTTCTCCTACATGTTGGCTCACGGCGCCTCGCTAGCAGATAACTGTAGGTCTGCTGACTGGGCGACATCAAAAACCTTTGCGAGGTTCTACGACCTCCCCATAAAGGCTGTGTCCTCCTGTGTCTTCAATTAAGACAGCAGGTGAGCGGGCAGCCTGCTGGAGGTCAGAGTGACTTGACTGAAGGGGAACGTCTAGGTTACAAAGGTACCCCTCATTCGCTGAAGGAAGGAACAGACATGTTACATCCCCTTACCACGACCCTGGGTCGCACTTACGCCGGGCTTCAACAAAAACCTGCAGGTGCACTGTATCTGTGCTCTCTTATACTCACAAAGTGACAAGATGCACCTGGATGCAATCAGTGCACGCGATATTCATTGGCCTAATCATAAAGGTTCAGAGGCGATAGGTCTCTTAAGCGAGTTTCCATATGTAACGTCTACGTTCCCTCCTTCAGGGAACGAGGGTTATCTTCATAACCTAGATGTTTTGTTTTGTTTTTTCAGTTGTGTACAAGCTTTATGTAAAGAACAGACTGAAACTTATTTAATTATATTTATATACTGTTTATTTTTAATCAATATTTTTAATTTTTTAAAATTTTTTTATGATTAGATTTATTTTAGATACATTTGTTAGTATCTTTTTAAGTGGGGTATTTTATTGTTTTTATATCACTATTAAATTAATCACTGTTTCTAATAATTATAGTTTATTTCAGTTAACAAACATGTTTCTGATATTCTATCCTATAATTCTTTTTCTCAGTTGAAGACAAAAAGAGTACATTTTACAATATTTTAAAAAGCAGTTTTACCTATAAATACTATTTTGTTCTATTAACTAAAAATTGTTAAAAATAGTTTAATTCAACATTTTGTTTTGTTGTTTCTTTGTAATTTATTTAACATTTTTGCGTGAGAAATGTGTCTACAGAATTTCTTTTTTCAGTGTATTTTAGTTTTATCAAAAATTAACTTAACAAAAATTAACAAAAACAGCACTCTATAGAACTTGTGGCTATAATATCTTCTTTTAAAGTCTTAAGACAGCTTAACAGTACAGTATGTGAGGAACCACATTTTTGTCCAAATGTCAGTTTTTCAAAGCTTTCCTTGAGAAGAATTTAATTTTGGTGCAGGACACTAACATTTTCTACAAAATGCTACAGAAGGATAGAATATGATGCATTTCATTCATGTGTATGTGCATGTTGTAGTGTAACAGTACAACTGTCTATGTGTTTCTCTCAGGGAGCTTCATCGAGTTTGGTGGTAAAGTTCGCTGACACTGATAAAGAGAGGACCATACGCCGCATGCAACAGATGGTGGGCCAGTTTGGCATCTTCAACCCCACCGTGGCCCTGCCATTCAGCACCTACAGCAGCACCTACAGTACTTACACACACGCGGTGAGCACACACAACATGAATCAAACACACGTTGTCCTGTGCATTTATGCTGTACAGAGTCTAACAGCCTCAGATTAATGACCACTGTCCTTGTCTGAAGCCGTTTTTTGCTCTCACTGCGCTGCTGAATAATGCATTAACATAATTTCAATTCCCGACCCATGAATACTTGCAGAAAACCCCAAGAGTTCCTGTGCAATTTGAACTCTTGATCCCATCGGACTAAGTAACATGAATCCAATTGATCTAGCGTGCGGTTTTTATGGTTTATTTGCATTTTGAGTATTTGGTTTTGATTATAAAGGACACTTTTATAACCTGTGGTTTTGAGTTCATGTGTTTGCAGTAGAGCTGAGTGAAATATTAACTATTCAGAGTATATTTGAATAAAAGTAGGAAAATAAGCAGCTCACACCTTTCATTTGGCCGTTACATAAGTGATAAAAGGCCAGTTTTGTTTTTTAATACATGCACCTGACAAATATGAGATAATAATAGCTGTTCCTAAGTAAAGATAGCATTAGATGTGGTCAATTTAATTCAATTCTGTGAATCAGTTTAAACCTGATACAATACAATACTGATTCAAGTTTGGATGTAGTATTTAAAAAAGTTTTTTTAGGTGAATATAAATTATTAAATATATTTCCTTCTTGTGTCAGCTATTAAAAACATAATTTTAAATTAGTTTTGTTTGTTTTTTAATTTCTTGCCTTAATCAACTAGTTTGAAACTCTGATTGTTGGCCTCAATCATTAAAAAATATTCCCTTAATTATGTATGTAATTTGTCTTATTATACATATAGGTGCATTTATTAAATTAAAATAATGAAATATAATTCTTCCTATGTCGTTTAGTGAAAAACATGATTTTTTTTTAAATTAGATGTTGGTGTTATTACGTTAATCAGTCAGTTCAAAGCTCTGATTCATTCAGTTTGTGTCAGTCAATTAAAACCTTCACTGAAGTCTCTGCATACCATTTTAAAATAGTTTTTAATGTAGTTTATATGATTATTAAGGTGCATGTAATGAAATCATTATCTGTTTTCAGCTAAGTAAAAAATATGCTTATTTTTAATTAGATTTTTGCTCTTTTACTTCTCACATTAATCATTTAAATCGACTTGGCATCCACGGCTGTTTGGTTGAAATGATGGCTCCTTTTAAGCCGTTTCAGAGAAAATACATAAATATAGAGATATATATCAAATATTATCAAAAGGCTGAAAAATATCAAGATTATTTTTATTAGCTTCATCATCCTGGCCTAGTTCGGCAAACTCAGCATGGTTAGAAAAGCCAAATGCGTCTTTGAGTAATTCATCTTCTTTAGATGAATCGCACTTCATTTATGGAATGGATAATGTATTCAAAGCACATGGATTTCTGTGCATATTCATAAGCGTATTACTTGAAACGGTAACGGCATTAGATACAGATTAAGCCTGTGATCTGATAGTGAGAAAGTTAACCACTGTTTTAAATACTTTTCAACTCATGGAGTATCACAGAAGTGGGAAGTTTGAGGATCCGTATCACGTGTCAAACGCTCTATATATAGCATATACCCTGCAGGCGTTCAGTTTTAATTACACCACACTGAAGTGTGTGCATATGTGTGTGTGTGACATTTCAAACTACAGCTTTGATTTTATAATCCAAATGATCCTTCGCCAGAACCGTGTGCGCCTCCTCGCCATGTTAGCGGCTTGCCTCTTATTGAACATACTGTGCTATCTGTGTGTGATTCCTTCTGTGACAGCTAAACATGGAACCAACAGAAGGAAAACCCCCAGGTATCCCATCATCCACCTGTTCTGTGTCCCCGTACACAGTAAATACAACCACACATTTGTATATTCTTTTTGTATTTTTACTGATTTTTTTTAACTCATTCTCAAATTTATGCAAATCCGCACTTGACTTTTTTTTCAAGATGCTGGAATGTATACATCCATGATATATCCACTACGTGCACACATACAAATAAGTGCATGTAACACTTCTATTTCACACGTTGTTGCATTGCATAATGTGGCAGAATGCAACGCACATTGCATTTTCAGGGGTAGTGTAATGGAAATTCAGTGTGATTTGTAGTGGATATATCATGGATATATACACTTCAGCATCTTGAAAAAAAAGTCAAGTGCTGATTTGCATAAATTTGAGAATGAGTTTAAAAATATCAGTAAAAATACAAAAAATATATACAAATTCTGTATTAAAATAAGAGCTACCTAAAGGGTTTAGTCTGGAATTTTTTTTTTTCAAATGCTCATAATATTGTGTAAGAAAGTGATTACTTAAATGCTGTAAAAATCGCTATTAACTGCATACAAAATACAATTTAGTATGTAAATACAGTGGGTACGGAGAGTATTCAGACTTTTAATTATTTTCACTCTTTGTTATATTGCAGCCATTTGATAATGTATATACAGCACCCAATATTGACAGAAAAGCAGAAAATTGGTGACGTTTTTGTTATTTATTAAAAAAGAAAAACGTCTCAGGGTTATGCATATAACCCCTGTTCCTTGAAGGAACAAGACACTGCGTCGAAACGCATATGGGAACGCCTCCCGCGCGACCACGCTCTGAATCTGCTGTGAAATCCGTGTAGATTAGAGTCAGGTGCGGCACCCTCAGGTGACGCCACTG
>JAUCNO010000663.1:2972048-3002755 GCA_032353835.1 Enteromius viviparus | reverse complement strand
TGCTGACAGGCTCTGCTATTTTTTCATATACAAATATTGAGAACTTTGCTCAAGTTTATTGTGTAAACTATAATAAGCCAGTCGCACAACAAAGTATGCTGGCAATAACATAAATTAAAGCACACAACGTTCGGAGACAAACGCTGGAAAATACGACAGAAATAACCTGCTTGTTATAGTCTACTGCAGTACAAGCCGCGGTTCAGCTGCTTATGCATCGCTCAGGCGCTGCTTACGCCCTGCTGACGCGTGCAGTGTGAAACCGGCGTAATGAAGAAAAGCTATCTAAACTTAATTATGATATACTGTACTGGAGTGGTGTGGATTATTGTGATGTTTTTATTAGCAGTTTGGACTCTCATTCTGACGGCACCCATTCACTGCATAAATAAATATCCAAGTTAATGTTCTAAGTGTTAAATAAAATTGAATGCTATTTTTCCCACTGGAAATTATTCAAATACATTATAAACCTCTTAAATCTAGTGACTAGTTGTTCCTTGAAATTTCTGCATGGTCTGAAAAAAACTGTCACTCCCAGAAATTTCATCCCGGGCTTTTTAATCAGACTGGAACTAGTGATTTCTGATGGCCCCTGCCATATTTCTATTGAATATGCATAATGCGGTCAGTGAGCAGCCGTCTGGATCTGAGGCTACAGGCTCTGTCTTGGGTAAACACGCGAAGCTTGATTCAGCAAAATAAATGAGATGAATCCGGGGCCAAAATCCTCGTCCCAAAACTCATTAGCCTTAGAAAGAGAGAGGAGCTCAGCTGTGAATATGAAATGCAATATCACGTCAGCTCTGACTCTTTGAAAAACACACAGCGAGGGAGAGAGATCTGAATACAGAACGTAATATCTTGTCAACACAAAAGTCTCAGCTATTGCATTGGTGTTAGCCGATGTTTGTTTATGCTGAACCAGGCATAGATGGTGCGTAAGCTAACAGGCAGAAACTGATCATTTGAGCTCCTGTGTAAAGCAGCAGAACAAGACAGATGCTGTATCTTGGGTAATTTTACATACTTTTACTATAAACTGTGTGTCTTGTTGTAAACCAAGCTGGTTTCTACTAGTCTACTGCAAGTTGTAATCACACATTTCGAATATGCTTCCATAGCTCCTTTAACTCTCATGTTGTGTTTCGCTCATTCGTTCAAATGCTAGTGAAAGTTATTGCATTTGACCAAAACATACGTATTTTGCAAACAATTATCATTTTGCCCCACCTCGTTAAAAAATGACTGACTTACAAAAAGTTAGTTAGTTAGTTCAGTTAGTTCCTACCCGGACTGTTTTTCCCCAAGCACCTTGGTTCCTTCTGCTCCCCAGTGTTCGCCATTTCTCAGACTATTTAAGGGAAGGCTCTGCGTCAGTTCGATGCGAATTCTTGTTTGCTACAGCTACAATTCTGAGCGTTTATTCCTCCCTGTTACTTTGATCTGACTTTGGACTGTTTATTGTTATTTGTTTATTGTTATTGATTTTTGCTGCCTGCCCCGATCTGTTTTGCCTGTCTTTGGATCTCTGAAATACCTGATTACCGTGTATCGACTTCTGCCTGCCTGACGAAGCTGCAAATGGATCCGACTGTCTCTGAGGATTTATCAGAGATATATCATTACCAAATATTGTATTTAACTTGTTTTCTTTCAATTAGCACAGGTTGCATACCTCTTTTGGGAAATTATTGCTCAAGCTACACTGATCTAAAGTTATGCACTTCTGTTTTTGAGTGAATATCGTTACACATTTGTTTGGGGAAAGTTCTCACTAATTCAACTCTTTACAATAAGGTTCATTAGTTAACAACATTAGTAAGCATGAATTAAGAATGAACAATACATCCACAGCAGTAGTTCCCAACCATGTTTTCCATGTCTCCATAATCAGACACGCCTGATTCATCTCATCAGCTCTTTAGTAGAGACTGAAAATGGTGCTTGAAGAGCTGGGTGTGTTAGACAAAGGAGAGATGCAAAATGTGCAGTGTTGGGGGGCCTGTGGCTGGTCTACAGCATTTATTCATCTTAGTTATGTTAATATCAGCATTTACTAATGCATTATTAAAACCGTAAGTTGTGTTTGTTAAGATTAGTTAATGCACTGTGAGCTAACATGAACTAACAATGAATAACATTACAATAGTGTAATAAATACATTGTTCATGTTAGTTAATACATTACCTAATGTTAACAAATTAACAAAAAATTAACAATTACTTATTAACTATGAATTTTGCCTCAATAAATTCCCAATTTGCTGCTCATTAGTAGTCCGGTATTTGTCAAGTTTAGGTATGGGTTGGATTAAGGGATCTAAAATGTGGTCATGCAGAAAAAGCCAGTTATATGAGCTTTAAACTAAAACCACCAATATACTAGTAATATGCATGCTAATAAGCAATTAGTTAACAGTGAGAATTAGTTCCTAAACTAAAGTGTTATCAAGAAAATTAAACACAAACACAAACAATTCTTTTTATTCTCAAAAACTGGTTAGTACCGAACCATCAGTACTAAAATGAATGAAAATGATCGCCTTTTAAAAGAAAAGATTGAATACAAGAAATAAAATATCATAATAAGAGAATTACAAATTATGTAAAAAAGAGATTTACAAATATCAAATTAGGTCATGGATTTTCAGCAGAGCATAAGGGTTAAAAATAACTATAAATTATTAAAAATAAGTTTGATTTTAAGGGAAAGCATGTAATAAAACATAATTACACTGAATTGCATGAATAAATTCATGTAAAGGCATATGTAAACTTTTACATATATATTTTAAAAAAGAGCATAACTAATGGCACATTTATTCTAATCTTACATAATATTAAAACATGGTTTTGTTGCAAGCATAAACTTTAAATAAAACAAGCATTGTTGAAAAAAACCTTACTTGAAGTTTCTTTACTAGTAAACAGGGTTTTTACACTTTTTGGACAAAAAAAAGTGATCTTACCTATAGTTGCAGTATATGCATATTTATCTTAATCTTGGATAGAAGAAAATATTTTAACCTGATGGTATAACATGGCACCGAGCTTGTCTGCTGGAAGTTTGTGCCCTTTCAAAGTGTCTCAGACTGCTGATGCCGTACCGCCAGGCTTTACACTGCATATATCTCACAATGCAATTTGAATTTATAAATTATTGAAGTGACAAATATTGAGACTCATTATGCAAATAATATGCGAGAGGGAATGATTAGTATGGAAAACTCGTCATGCCGATGCAGTTGGAGGATACGCAATCCTGACAGAACTCATTAGCATTCCTGCTGATACCTGGTGGAGTCCACAACTGGAAGTACTGTAAGCTTCTTCACTTCTGACCACAGGTGATATGTACTGCCACTTACAAAAAAAACATGTTCCTATGCTAATTCAACTAGAAATCTGTTTTATTGCCGCTATAAATGAGCATTGGGGAAGGGAAAACTAATTGCACATAGATTCCAACAGTGTTTAATGAGTCAGATTTTGAACAAAACTGTCACAAACAATTATCAATGCTAGGATCAAACTTATACAGCCCATTTCTAAAATGTTTGTCAGTGCATTACTAATGCTTTTCGCCACACACATTGTTTCAAAGCAGCTTTACAAAAAATTGTCATGTTTATAATATCTTAATATCTTGATGCCTTATAGGCACATTTAGCAGATTAGAGCTGGGTGATAATATCACTTACATGTGATTTACAACACAAGCGATCATGCAGATGAGATTGCCTGTATAGTACTGTATATCTAAATATAATTTATGGATGTGGATAAGTTGGACATACTAACATCCAACTTTATTTAAGAGCTGGATGGTAATATTGCTACATTTTTGAGCTGAGATTTGCTAAAGTAGGCATACATCATGTGTACTATCAGATAAGGCTGTATATAGTATATCTCCAACAAGGTTATATATAGAGCTGTTTTTGTAATTTGTGATTAAGTAAATAAAAACCGGACAGTTGAGATATGCTGTATTGTATATTGCTTTATGTGAGCTGTATGAGAATACATTTCTTGAGAGAGAGCTGTGCGATAATAATGTTTACAATTTGATGTGCGTCATTTTTCTGTTAATTACAAGCAATAAATCAGTTGAGATTTGCAATATAGCATATTTACCTATAGGTGAGTAAACTGTGTGTATGTAAAAATTAACCTAGACCAAACCACTCATTAGAGTCCACTTAATTCGAGTCCAAGTCTTTTAAAAACTGCACTCGAGTCCGAGTACCCCAACTCTACCAGTCATTAAGGTCAACGTTTTTAAATTGAAATATATATTTATTATATATCATATGAAAGCAGAATGAATAAGCTTTGCATTGATGCATGGATTTGTTAGAATAGGACAATATTTGGCCGAGATAGAACTATTTGAACATCTGGAATCTGAGGAAGCAAAATATTTTAAATATTAAGTAAATCGCCTTTTAAGGTGTCGAAAAGAAGTTCTTAGCAATGCATATTGCTATTGTTTTGATATATTTACGCTATAGGAAAGCTACATATTATCTTCATGGCTCATGATCCTTACTTAATATCCTAATGATTTTTGGCATCAATAATTTTGACCCATACAATGTATTGGCTATTGCTATTATTGGCTTTTTTGGTCTAACGTCACAAATTTGGAAATCAAATTTACTATGCTGTGCAACAGTTTACATCTTTGCAACAATATAAATGCTATTTTAAACCATTATAAAGTATGATATTACTTGCTTTGTCTGCCATCTTCAGTTGACTTTTTGATGGGACTTGTCAAGTGCATTATTGCATTGCTTTCTCTGTAAAAAACAGCAACAACGTTTGGCCAAAACAGAGTAACTGACCTTTTGAAACAGCTTTGATACACTGCATAACTGCTCATTTACATGAAGCTAGGTTTTCTCAACTTTGTTTCACCGTCCAGCAGTAACTGTTCCCAACATTCACACCCCTAAAGATCGCCCACTCTCTTGGAAAACAAATGGCTCCAGGGTTGCTTCGTCACTGTAGGAGCGAACGTCCTTTTAGCCCTGACGGAAACTCTTTTATGCATTTCAGCCAAGCTGCACATAAAAAGAGAGAGCAAGAGAGGACCATATCAAGGACAGAGAGTGATTTCTCACACTGATTGGAATTTTCGTGGCTTTGGTGAGTTGCAGGAAAATCAATTTATGTGGCCTGAAGGTGTCTGACTCACCGCTGACGTCATAAGACCTTCGTGGTTCACATTTGACGACTCATGCAATGCGTTTGACGAAATATCTCATCACCAAATGCGTGCACGCTCACTCGCATCTATTTATTTTGTGCTCGTGCCTTGTTCAAAGCTGCGTTTTGTTGACGAGTAATTAGCCTACCAAAAGCCATCACTCAGATCTCTAAACGGACGGAGCAGGTGAAGAGAAAAGAGCCGACAGCTAACGCTCTCTCTCTGACAGGAATGGGGTCAGCCTCGGGAAGGAAACATGATTTATTCAGGGGTTTAGTGTATTGTCGGTGGATTGTGTGAGGCCGGGCCTTTAAAGAGAAACCCTAGGGAGAACACCAGTACTTTTATTTTCTCTCTCTCTCTCTCTCTCTCTCTCTCTCTCTCTCTCTCTCTCTTTCTCTCTATCCATCCATCCAACTCTCTCATTAAGTGTATCTCCTCCAGAACCGCAGTGAGAAATTAGAGTGACACTACACTACCCTCCTCTAGGTCACTCCGAGACATTTACAGCATTTACAGGCACACACTGTTCCAGCAATCCATTGCTATTGACACAGCATTCTTTTAATTGCTGATCTGTATAAATATGCAATCGCTCTGATGCGTCTTTTTATTGAATGTACGCTCTGTGAATGGCCTCTTATTGCTTGTATTGAGAACCTATTTTAACATTCAAAGCAAAATAATATTGTCTGTGTGACATTTCAAACTGACTTTAATGCAGTGGTTAGAAGTTATCTGTCACGGTGTCTGTCTTGTCATACCTGGTCCTCGTGTTCACTCTTTGTTTTTGTTTTCATTCAGTTAACACGTGTCTTGCCTCATTTGTAACCCTGCCCCTTTGATTAGCGTTTCATCCCCTGACCGCTGTGTTTTGTGTTTTCCTCATTGTTCCTGTGTCCATATATACCTTGCCATATTCATCAGCCAGGCTTGTATCCTGTGTTGTTTCATTAAATGTTTCCAGTTTTCTTGAATTCACATCTCCCTGCCTTCCTTTGCTGCTGAGAAGCGAGACCACTCATTACAGAATCAAATGTGTAAGAGGGAAGTTTTGGAAATCAACCAAGACAAACACATGATGATTTGTAAATAAGTTGAAACACAGGCATTTGCAGGCTCTTCTTTTGCACTGCTGGCAGACAGAGGACATATAATAATAGCACATACACAGTGTTATTATTTTAATAGTTGGTCTATAAAAATATGCAACTGCTCTGATGCATCTTGTTGTTTGCTCTGCATCTAGACATTTCTTTTATGCAAGAACTAGGGCTGCCTTCGACTAAAGATTTTTCTAGTCGGCTAGTACATTTTAACCATTTTAATCAACCAATTGCACATTTATTAATACATAATTAAGCTCATTATAATGAGCCTTTAATTGCCTACATAGCCTAATAAGCTCAAGTGCATGCATAAGTCTTACCACGCAGAACCGGCCAAAGTAATAATTATGAATGCGTCAGGGAAAAACAGTAAGGAGGCTGCATTAACAATTCTATTATGTATTGACACACAAGTGCTTTCTTCATTTTCATCTTAAGAGATGAAGACGGTGACACTGACTGTCATATCTGTAGTTGTGGCTGTGACTGTATACATGCTTCATGCAAATTACATAATCTGAGAATGGTTCCAACTTTATAGGTGGCTTTAACTACTATACTTACATTTAAATTAATAATTTGGCACAATGCACTTATTGTAACTGCATTTTTTCACATTGTACTTATAATTTTTAAAATATCTATATGTAATTACATCTGTAATTACATTTATAAATACACTTTTGACCCATCCCTTACACCTTAACACTCTTGATATGCATTTATAGGCATTTATAGCTGTATTTATAAAATGACTATTAATGTTGGGACAATGTTTTATAAATGAATATTTGCTGATGCTTACTTAATGATTCACAGCATGGAGTTATGTTTTATTGAATATTTAAAAATAACATGCTCGTCAACCTGTTGTTTAAGACTCCCACAGCCGATATGAGCCTTTTATAACCCATGATAGAGGCACTTTAAACTCAATACAGACACGGTCTTTAGCTTCAGTGAGATTCAATTGACCTTGCTTTTAGTGACTGAAGTGGATCGAGAGGTAATTGAAAGAACAGTGTAATACTGCTGGATGATATCTTACACTTTTTTTATTCACTACATGCACCAATGTCAACAAATGACAAGTCTCACTCTGATGAACTTTTAGAGGAAGTCAAGTCTAGGAATGGCTAGGGAAAAGTGTTTCTGGTTGAGGAGGCCAGTGGGAGTTGTATACAGGTATTACAGCTGTCTAAACAGCTCCTCGGGGAGGTCAAGCATTTATCTGCTCTCTGTGCCGGCTGGGGGTTACTGCTGACAAAGCACCTTACACATGTTCTCTCGCTCTCTGAGCTGTAGTATATTTCTAGAAACACTGAGTGCTGCCAATGAGGCTAATTATGGTAAAAGTCGTCCACGTGGCAGAGTAAAGCTGACCGCTGGCAGCGCCTGCACAGTAGATGAGATCAAGCTGTAATCTATGGAAATGTGGCCTCCATTTGGCCATCCGCTCTGTAATGAATTGGAGCACTTGTGGTGAATTATGTTGTTTTGATTTGGGTAATGGCATGGCTACAGTGTTCTGCTTGTTTGAGCATAGAGTAATGACCCAGTAATTCTGGACTGAGCTTTATTTCACACATTTGGACTGGACTTACTGCATTAACAGATGACCTACATTAGGAAGGGGGGTTCATAATGCTTACACTTCAATTTAAAAGAGGAGATTCTTAGTTTTATTTGAACATTTGTGATTTATTATTTCATGGCCAAATGCAATTAGCTTTCTAGCAAAGGTCACATGACTGTGGATGTCCTTAAAGGAATAGTTCACCCAAAAATGAACCTTTGCTGAAAATGTACTCACCCTGAGGCAGACAAAGATGAAGGTGAATTTGTTTCTTCATTGGAACAGATTAAGAGAGGCTTTTTTCTAGCTTTTGATCAGTTGCTCACCAATGGATGCTTTGCAGTGAGTGGGTGTATTAAGTCAAAACAGTTGATAAAAACTTTACAGTAGTGCACAGCACTCAAACAGTTAACTATTGAGAAGCAAAAGGCTGCATGTTTGTAAGAAACAAATCCATCATTAAGAGTGTTGTTTCTGGCTAAATGCAATGGCTAAAAACAAGGAAGCATATTTTGAATTTATGGCCATCATTTACTAAAACAAGGAAATATATTTTTTCAATGTGGCCATTTTTTAAGAGCAAATTTGTAATTTATGGCCATCATTTACTAAAACAAGGAAATACATTTTTTTCAATGTGGCCATATTTTAAGAGCAAATTTGTAATTTATGGCCACGTTTTACTAAAATGAGGAAATTAATCCGTATATCATGGCCAGATTTATCATGGCTGTATTTTTTAAACTAAGTAACTTATTCTTAATTTAAAAAAAAATAATTTAATTATTACAGTGTGTTCAGAATTCCTCAAACAAGGGATTAACGGCTACAATTTACTGAAATGAGTATAATATGGCCATATTTTCTAAACAAAGGAACAAATTCTTATAATATACAGTGGGTACGGAAAGTATTCAGACCCCCTTAAATTTTTCACTCTTTATTAGAATGCAGTCATTTGCTAAAATCATTTAAATCATTTTTTCCTCATTAATGTACACACAGCACCCTATATTGACAGAATATGGGAGAATATTTAAAATCCCTGCAGCTGAAAAACACCCCCACAGCATGATGCTGCCACCACCATGCTTTACTGTTGGGACTGTATTAGACAGGTGATGAGCAGTGCCTGGTTTGTGAGCTGTATGGTCTTATATAGACGTGTGTGGATTTCCTAATCAATCAGTATAATTAAACACAGCTGGACTCAAATGAAGGTGTAGAACCATCTCAAGAATGATCAGAAGAAATGGACAGCACCTGAGTTAAATATGAGTGTCACAGCAAGAGGGTCTGAATACTTAGGACCATGTAATATTTCAGTTTTTCTTTTTTTAATAAATCCACAAAAATGTCAACAATTCTGTGTTTTTCTGTTAATATGGGGTGCTGTGTGTATATCAATGAAGAAAAAAACTTGAATGAACTTAGATGATTTTAGTAAATGGCTGCAATATAACAAAGAGTGAAAAATGTATGGGGGTCTGAATACTTTCCATACCCACTGTATGTCCATCATTTCTGAAAACAAAGAAATTAATTAGTATAATATGGCCAAATAAACTAAAACCATAAAACCCATTATGGTCACAATGTACTAAAATAAAGAAACAAATTCTTAATTTACAGACACAATTTAATAAAACAAGACAATGATTTAAAATGTGGCCAGGCTTACTAAAACAAGGGAGCAAATTCTTAATTCTTAGCAACAATTTATTAAAACTTAATTAGGAAATTAGTACACCGAGGCATGATTTACTAAATGCACTTGTTGATTAGAATCGAGAAGACAATGGTGCAGCGTAACAAAGTCTCTGTTTGTCTCTGTCTCTGTGTAACAAGCCTGAAAACAGCAGCAGAAGCCTTTGACTCGAAATGCTGCTTATGCAGGCAGCTCTGCGTGTTTGGTACAGAGCCTCTCTCTCTCTCTCTCTCTCTCTCTCTCTCTCTCTCTCTCTCTCTCTCTCTCTCTCTGTAGACGGTGGCTCTGCTGCATCAGTGATGAGGTGTCTGTGTCTCAAAGCCTCCCAGTGGAGCATGTCAGTGCTGAGGTCAGCCCAAGGACTCACTCCCACACACATCTATGAGCAAGAACAATCACAGCGATGCAGCAAGCCGGTCACAAACACACATATGCGGAACAGCTCTATTAGTGGTCCTGTGAAACTTCATGTGATGCTCTGGGCCATGTTAGTCATACGGATTCATGTTGCAGGGAAAACTAGGCCAATATTTACATCTTGGACAGCGTGATGAATTTGAGATTTTGATGTTTATCAGCTGAAAAAAACAAAAGCTAATTTATTTGTAGGTATTAACAGCATCAGTCTCAAGGAAAACAAGCCTCTGTTCTGCTTGTTTTCATCGTATACTGTTGGCCTATTTCCATAAATCAGCCAACTCTTCCACTTTTGTTTATTTGGGGTTTTTCCACTCACAATCTTTTCTATAAATAAGAGAAAGATTCTCCAGAATCCAGGCAGGGAGATTCGCATGTGGAGGTGGTGTTTCGGTCTAATGGGCTCTGTCTCATTCATCACTCGGCCTGAGTTCAGCCCAATTCTAAATGTCAAAATTAGCATTTCATCACTTGCCCTGAAATAATGGGAGAAGTGGAGAGGACGGGCTGAAGACAAAGAGGACATGACAAAGGGAATTTGATCATTGAAGGTGTAGAGGAACCGCACAGTCACAATTTAGATGATAACATGATGCTTACTGTCCAGTACAGTACATACTGTACACTTATTACTAGCTGTTCTGCTCATTTTGACCGTGGAGAGGATAACTGCTTTTTGAAACTAATTCATCCCAGACCTCACTGATCAGAGCTCATGTATCTCAGTTTTTAAGCATACTACTACTACTACTTCTACTAATAATAACTGACATACAGATAAAATTTATGGATTTGGATTATTCAGAATTTATGTAGAAACTTTTAAGAAAAATTACCTAAAAATGTAACATGCTTGGAATGATACAAATAAATTCATATATAATCATATCCTATTTATTATGTAAGGAATAATTGACTACGGGCCATTGAAGTATTAGAAAAATAATGCACACCCGATTATTCCATTTATACCACACTTCAAGACATTGATCAGATTATATATTTCAAGGTATTTTTTGTACTTTGTTTGTACTTTAAAATTCAAGCGTCAGTAGGATTCTTCTGCATCTCATCAAACGCCTCCATTGTTAATTTCAAAACGTCACTTTAGACCTAGTAACAGAGGCTTAAGCTATTCATAGCAGACTAACGCAGTTAATAACTAAGTTATAAAAAAGAGTGAATTACGAGTCTGTGCATCTCTTAAAAGTGTTTGGCTAACCGTGTGTCACAAACGTCGCCTCTGTGGCTCCCTCCGACCACCAGCAGCAGGAACCCTCGCCTGAATATTAGTTCCCTCCGGACCCATGCACCCTGGCCAGTTCGCGCCAAATCCCCGGCTTTCTCCGCCTATTTAAGGTTTTTACTTCCGCTAGTTCAGTGCAAAGTTTTATCGTTCTCATGGACATATCTCTGAGTGTTTCCTCCCGTGTTTGGACTTTTGTGTATGACCTTGGATTGTTTATTTCAACTACGAACTCTGCTGCCTGCCTCCTGAAAGGAAGCCTGTTATTTGACTACCCTTGTGTTTTCCTCTGCTACACCTGTCTGCCCGTGCACAAACTCTCTGCACAAACTGTCGACCTCGTTACAATAAAGCATTGCAAATGAATCCTACCGCCTCAGAAGCTCTGTCACAGATAACTTCGCCGACACAGGATCCAGCGGCTTTACAGGATGTTGTCTCCGAGGTGACCCGGCAGGGTTCTCTGCTAGCCACTCATCATCAGCAGTTGAACACGCTTACCACCATGACAGAAGAACTGGTTCGCTCGGTGAACGCTCTCACCACGGCCATTAATCGACCCAATCCCCCGCCGGAGCCTCCAGCGGCGGCCGCCATTATCACGCCACTCACTCCAACGCGCAGTTCATCCAAGATGGCACTTCCGGAAAAATACGACGGCTCGCCGGGCAACTGCAAGGGCTTCTTACTCCAGTGCACCATCTACCTGAACCAACAACCTCAGGGATATCCCACTGACGACAGCAAGGTGTGGCTCGTATGTTCTCTGCTGACGGGAAAGGCACTACAGTGGGTTACCGCGCTCTAGGAGGGACAGCAGATGGGTTTCCCGTCATATCGCCACTTCCTGGATCAATTCAGACAGGTCTTCGATCACCCGGTTGATGGTAAAGAGGCGGAGGAACTGTTAAACCTGCGGCAGGGCTCCGCTACGGCAGCGGACTTCACTGTGGCATTCCGCACCCTCGCAGCTCAGACCGGATGGGATAGCAAGCCGTTGAAAACCCTGTTTCGTCGGGCACTGCGGGAGGATTTACAAACTGAGCTCGCCTGCCGCAATGAGGGCCTGACACTGGAACAATACATGGAGTTGGCCATCAAGACGGACCATCTACTCCGCTCCCGCAGAGGGTGCCGTCTGACCACTACTCCACCCTACTACTCAGGAACCACCAGCGAGGAGCCTATGCAGATCGGCTTCACTTGTCTCACTGAGGAGGAGTGTGAGCGACGGATCAGGAACCAGCTCTGTCTCTACTGCAGCCAGGGCGGCCATTACCGCGCTACCTGCCCCACAAGACCTCCTCACCCAGCTGCCATCCGGGTAAGCCCACGCTATTTATCTACGTCCCTGCTGGTAGAGGCCCGTCTAACGGATATTCAGCACTCCATTGATACTAAAGCCTTTGTGGATTCCGGGGCTGCGGGGAACTTCATAGACTCTACCTTTGCTAACATGCATCGCCTTTTTCTCGTTCCATGTACCCCTCATATGGCTGTGGCAGCCCTCGACGGACACCCACTTGGCTGCGGCCAGATTTCCCACCTCACGGAGTCACTCACACTCACCATCTTCACACAGCACCAAGGCACACCAGAGGAACACACCGAGACCCTCCAGTTCCATGTGATTCACTCCCCGCACCAGAACGGTGTATCAGATACTTTTTTTCTCTTAATTCAGCCATTCAGTCATTCAGTTGAAGTCGTGGTTTGGACCTTTTTTTTTAAATTAAGCACGTGTCTTGGTGCGCAATTTAAAAAGTAACTTGGTATTAGTCCTGTCATTATGTTGGCTTGCAGTGTTTGTGAATTTAAATGCGTTTCATTGTCAGAATATCTGCAGAACCCACTGACATGTACACAATGTTTTTTTTTTTTTCTTGTTGCCATAAAGACTGTGGAAGAGAGTTCCAGATGTCAGAGAGACAGATGTCTGTATTAGTCAATTAGTGTTTAATGAATTTTTGCAGCACAGAGTATGCAGATATTAAAGGGCGTTTAAAAAATGTAGTTTTATGCATCATCAGAGGTAATCGCAGTCAGTGTTGGGGAAAGTTACTTTTAAAAGTAATAAATGACAATATTGCGTTACTCCCTAAAAAAAGTAACTAATTATGTTACTTAGTTACTTTTTATGGAAAGTAATGCGTTGGGTTACTTTTGCATTACTTTTTAAATATGAGCAGAGCTTGAGTGTTTTATTTATAGCAAATGTAAAAGCAAAAAGTGTCACGAATGAACCTCAGGCTAAAGAAAAAGTAAATTCACATCCGTAGAATACAGAAGAGTGTTCAAAATTCATCAGCAATAAAAAAAACTATGAAGCTGTTATTTTTGCTTGTAAGGATGGTTGAACTGGATCATCAAACGTCAGCAGCAAAGACATTGGTAAATAAAATTAAATTAGATACATTTAAGAAATACTATATTAAAGAATACTAAATCTGTTTTTTGAGCATGAGATGGACACGCACATTCACATTTGTGACCCTGGACCACAAAACCCCTCTAATACTGAGAAAATCAAATTGTCCAAATGAAGTCCTTAGAGATGCATATTAATAATGAAAAATTAAGTTTTAATTTATTTACGGTTGGAAACGTACCAAATATCTTCATGAAACATGATCTTAATATCCTAAAGATTTTTAGAAACAAAAACCTAAAATTTTGACCCATGTAGGCTATTTTTGCCTATTGCTACAAACATACCCCAGCGACCTACTGTAAGACTGGTTTTTGTCAAGGGTAACATTTAGTCTAGAACTATGCTGTATTCACACAGCGTGCACAATGCCTCTGTATTTCAGATTTCTCCCAACATGTCAGGAGACTTGTCATTCAATAAATAAGAAAACAAAGTAACTGGCGTTACTTTTTTGAAAAAGTAGCTCAGTTCTATTACTCTAAAATTAAAAAGTAATGCGTTACTTTACTAGTTACTAGGAAAATTAATATTATTACGTAACTCACGTTACTTGTAATGCGTTTCCCCAAACCCTGATCACAGTATAGCAAATTCAAAACAGTGATTTTTTTACAGTGTACAAAAATCGTATGAATTAGCCACCTCATAAAATATGTACGAACTGGGCTGGTAATTCGGGTGTTGAGAGAAAAACACAGTCCTTCTGAATTCAGACAGCAATAAAATCTGACTAACCTTTATAAATGTTGGCTTTAGTAAATCATTTTGCAATATATTTACTCAAAAGTGCATGTGCTCTGATCACTGAAGCCTATATAATCAGTTACAAAATGAACCTGTGCTAATAGATCAACAAATCTGTCAAGTTTTTAATGTCAAAAGAGTTTTTCATCCATAATATTGCTTTCTCCAGTGAAACTCATATTGTCTGAATCAGCAGAAAAATATGCACAGATCAAGCACAATTTGTGCCAAAATAGTCCTAAACAAATATACTACTGGATTTTGATGTGAAAGAAAAGCGGCAGATGGACTTTTTCACTGAAGAAAGCATTAGTTCCTGTAGTTATGTACTAGATATTTTGCATTGAGAACAGTATTAGAAAGTGACCAAAATAGAATGCAAATAGGATTCTGTTTGCACATGCAAAACAACTGATTGTTGTCAGATATAGTATAGTAAAGAAATTGTTAAATATTATGTAAAAACATGACAGGAGGCAAATGAAATTCATAAAACAACATCATTTTGTATGCCAATGTTATCTTTTATTGCACAACAAGTCATCATTTGTTAGGAACGCTTCAACAACATTGTCACTGATGTATCAGATTGCTGAAAAAGGGTAATATTCATTAGCAGGAGACTTTGCGTGTTGCAGTCATAGACATTAGCTGGCAGAGTTTTTGTATTATCGCTAACCACATGTCTTTCCCTGATCTATGTGTAACTTACACAAGCAACAATATATGTGTGCCAGATTCTACCTCTCTGGACCCCAAAATGACTCCTTTGGGTTTTCAATTCTGAGCCTACACCGAAAAATAAAAGTCTAAAATAATGATTACTGTAGTCTAACCATTAAAATATGCAAACTGGGGTCTTTTAAATCTCAGTATGCACACTAATACACCGAGACGTCTGTTAAAAACCTCATCATCTCAAAAATATTCTGCAAATCACATGAATGATATTTATTTGTTAGTATTTTAAGATCCCATATGGGGAAAAAAATAACATTATTATTTTGACAAAAAAATACTTTTCGATCTTATACAGTATATATATATATATATTTATATAGCCTATATATGAAAAATGTATTTGCAAAAACAGATAAATCATGTATTTTACTATGTTAGAGTATCATGTTTTTTGTGTTGTTTAAGATAGATTGTTAAAACCGAGTTATCTGATTTTGCAAATTTTTAAACAAAACTTATTTTGGAATTTAAAATAATATTTTCACTGTGCTTATATTTAAAATTAAGCAAGTTTATATTTTTAAAAAAAGATTATTTAAAAAAAAAATTAAAATTGACTGCATTTACATGATCATACAAACAGCTGCCAGGGGCTGTATGTTGACGAGAGGTTGGATTTGGCACGACCCCAGCACGGGTCACAAACTACAAGCAGATTATCATGTTGGGCTTCTGCGGGAGGTGTCATTAGCTGCGATTTTGTTTTTTTCCCCTTCTGGTCCTGTTAAAAATCCGAGTGAAAGCGGCTGGAACTATGGCCAGTTATGAGAACAAAGCTGTCGTGGCTCTCTGAATGACGCAAGCAGGACGATTGGAGTTGGAACCATTATGGCTTAATACTAAGAGGGCTGGTAGGTCTGATGCACACAGGGTGACAGAGAGGCTGCCAGAGACTCATCATGCTGCCAACCGGACCAAAACCGCTCTAGCCCCGTACACCTCCAGTGACCTTCAAACAGGACGGCTGACTAATATCCACACAATGGAGTGAGTGTGAGTGCATTCAAACAGTGATTAAGGCTCTGGAATCTTGCAGTGAAACACACATTTTCAAAAATATAGCACATTATCAGCAGGAGTACAGCAGCAATGCCAGACACGTCGCTTAAAAACTCCACGGGTTTACCATAAAACATACCATGCGATAATTGATAATAATAACACTAATACCATATTCCTTGAAGGGACATACAATTAATAATGAATTAAAATACAATCCTAATTCTAACATGATAAAAGACTGTGATTTACCGAAATAAACATATCAAATATTATCAATTTGATGCATCCTTGATTCAATTATAAATATATAATATAAAACATTTCATACTAAATGAGAGAAATAAATAACTATAATTTCTATGCAATTCAACTTGCAGTATGGCAAAAAGACTGTATTTATATTTCTAAAAAAATATAAAAAATAATAATTTTTTACAAATACAAAATTATATTTAATTAAAATTACAATTATTAAAAAAATTAAAAAAATGAAATTATTATTTTTTTTTTACAATAGATTATTAAAAATAAATACTAAATAAAGCAGATTTACAATCTTGCAAAAGTACAAACAAAAAATTATTTTTTTTTTTTTTACCAATTCCTTGTCTTTTCAGAAATATAATCCTTACTTACATTAATCCCAAAATAATGTTTTTAACCAAATTGTGACTTCTTTTTGTACCGATTACATACCACCGTGTGCTAAATCAAACAGTGTGTGGTATATACCAGAACACAGCGGTATCTGATATCTGACCTGGCGTTACTGTAAGCGAGACAAACAATATTTTGTCGTTATCCGTACAGAAAGAAATGAAATGAATAACAGGCAGAGGACACAGTGGCATTAGCCACATCAGAGCTTTTGTTGGGTTCGGGTCAGCAGAAATAGACACAAATCCAGATCCATTTAGTCCACAGCAGCCTAATCTGACGTTTCACTGAATCACGTTTAATTGGATGGCTTGTGGGAGAGTATGGGAAACGACAGCCGTACTGAAGACAGCTTTGAGAAAGAACACTAGTCACAGTAATGCGGATATATTTGCACTATCAAAGTCAGTTTGTTCTTGATGAAACACTTTTTTGATGCTGCACTGACACTTAGACAAAAGCTGGAAGGTCCCACATGAATATTCAAACAAGACAGTTACATATAAAATCACGTTTCAGAACAGAGCATGTTAAAGAGAAAGACACACAACGAGACTTTGCTGCTGTTCTCCCATCTGACAGCGCTTCAGAAATACAGGCCTTTCAAATGCTCCAAAGTGTGTCCAAGCCTTTACATTCTTCGTGGTTCCATGAAAAACCTTTAAAATCCCTGTAAACTATTCATCACACAATAGTTCTTAATCATTTTTCCTTTCGATTTTGAAAATGTTCTTTACCCTAATAAAAAGAGGTATTTTAAGAATGTTTCCTGAAATATTCATTTCCTACCTTTTACTAAACGGAAGAACCTTCTTTCTCCACAAAGAAGCTTTGGTGAAACAGGAAAGTTCTTCAGATGTTAAGGGTTCTTTATGGAACCATTTAGACAAAAAGGTAACATTGCTCTGGAAGTTGAACTTAATCTTCAGTCTTTACAACCTAGAGTTCAGCTGAAGAGAAGTCCTCCATAATAATCCAGTCTCACTTTTTATTCCAGGTAAGGAACCAACCTTTCCAAGCAAATCCACCTCACATACATCACATTGTGGAAGTCAAATGCATTGCAGGTGCCATTTCTTGTTGACTTAAATGAAAACTGTTATAAATTAGCATCCCATTGTTTGCTAAACATGGTATCCTGGTAAACTAATGCTGAATTATAACATCTTATTGCAGTTGTCATTTGCATGTGCCATTTTTCCACAAGATAACATAATTTGCTTTAAAAATAATCACGAAATCACTAACAACTACACTAACACTAACTTTTTATGTTTTATATGTGCTAGAAAGTCTCATCATCATCGAATCTGCTGTGATGTCTATGAACTGCAACAGCAAAACCCCAGAAACATCTTGCCAAACCTGTGCTAATGTAAAATCTGGCTTTTGGTAGATCCAAAACAATGGTCCCATTAAAGTTCCCACTCACTGTACCGTATACAGACATGCGGCTCAGGGTTCCAGACAAACAGAAATGTGCAAGTCGTGTTTCCCCACACGAGGAGCTTATGCTGGGTTATTTGTTTCGCTAACACTAATTAGCAGCTACTGTACATATATTGCAAGGTTAAAGGATTAATTCACCCAAAAGTAAAAATGCTGTGTATTTAGTCTCCCTTATGCTGTTCAAAATCTGCCCACTCTGCATATTTTTTATTTTATTTTATTTTTTCTGTGGAGAATAAAAGGAAAATTTCTGATGAATCTTCACGCAGTTTATTCGTACAGTGGATCGTCAGAGATGAATGCCTGCCAGGCTGCAAAAACAACAGTACTGTATTTACTTGAAAATAACTGCTCCAATTTTAATCTGTATGATTTGATAAGATTTTGAATATAGTGCATGAATCATACACTGCACCAGGGTTATTATAGTTAAATAACAAAAAAAAAACACTTTTAGTTGAAATAAAAAACCTAAAACTAATTTTATTTTATACTTCTCATTGTCAATTAGTTTAACTTGATGTAAAATATATTTTATTATGATATTCTATTATAAGATCTATTAATATTTCGATTTTTATAAAAATGTATTTTAGTCAAAGTTTTTTGTAATTTTTGTGTATATTTGCAACAGTGTGGTTATATTTAGGCAGTATTTTTGTCTTGTTTTCTATTATAAATATAATCAAAATACTTCTATTTGAAAAGCAAAATTACATAATTAGTTTTTGCTTAAAATAAGAAAAAAATATCTGAGCGGGGTATGAAAATTAATTTTGCTTCTCTATGAAATGTATGTGAAAGTGAAACTTTTACTACTTTTTTTACAAACAAACTCACCTTATTTTGATACTTTAAGGAAAAATGTAATATCTTAAGTATTTTGCTTCTCAAGGAATTTGGAAAACGACAAAATTACTGATCAAGATGTATTATATATATATATATATTTAATTTTTTTTTAAGGTTGTTTTTATATACAATACTTATTTATTGTCTTTTCTGTAGTCTGATAAACATGGTCACAATGAGCTTTGTATATTGAAGAGCTGCGTGAAGATGCTTTAAAGCAAATCGTTTTTGGGTGAACATTTCCTTTAAAAAAGAAAAGACACATAAACTTTGCATTTTGTCTTTTCATAGAGCCACATACGACTAAAAATAGACTATTTGGAAACTAGATATACTAGGCACTAGGTATTTACAGTACATTGTGCATTGGGGCACATTGTCAAAACAGAAAAGAAACAGACAGACAAGGGAGAAAAAAACTAAACAAAAAAACACTTCTCCTAACAGAAACATAAAGTACCCTGATTTACATTTGATGCTGGGAAACAGGGAGAAATGTTGAGCCAATCTGTCCGCCTGTCCTTCAAGAAGATTTGCCTGGCTCGTATCACGCTGGAAAAGCAGAATAAAACTGTCACGTTTTCCACACAGATGACTTAACGGCAGACTAGGCCTGCGGTGAGAGCGTGAACGGGTACTATATGAGTCTGCTGTAGAACCACGTTAAAATACTCACATTTGGCTGCGATCTCCATTCGAACAATCAGACAGCAGCTTAATTAGGGTTAAAACCATTACATATGCCAACGTGTGTACATACGTAAATAAAACGGTCCAGTTGTTGGCATACATTCACTGCCATACCCATCCTCATCGACCAACGCTCAAGACAAATTAAAGCGTGGTTTGTGTCCTTGGGAGAGAGAATATAAAACCCTAACAGAACTGAAAGGTTTATTCACAGGAAACAGAATGTGCCTTTACTGAGAAACCAAAGAAGAGAGATTACATTGCAATCCTGTGATAAAGTTTCATCGAGCCAAACGGTCAACGGACTGTCATTTCCTAGCTTTCTTTCTCAGATTAATATTATCAGACTGTTGGGTTACTGGAGGTTCAGTTTGTCGTCTTTATTGGGACTTTTTTAGGTCTGATTGTAATTATGCCTGTTGATCTCATCTACACTGGATGCGAGCGTCACGCCACTAAATCTTAAAACCGAAAAGGTGCCATTATAATCAACAGAGCTGTTTACAATGGAAGCAACATGCTATTCCTTGACAAATGCCTCATTGCTTCTTCAGATGATTTGTTTTTCCACCAAAAAAAAGGTCCCTCCCTTTAACGTATTCTGTTGACTGTAAGTAACATTGCACTCATATCGATAGAGTTCTAGCGGAGTATTAGTAGACTGGTAGGGTTAGGGTTTGAATAAGTTGATATGTACTTGCAAAGTTACTTATAGTGAGTAGAGCAACTTTTGGGAGACCATCACAATAAAGAGTTAGCAGATATTAATTAGAGAGTGTACTAATATTCTAATAATAGTTAGTTTTCATGTAGGTGCAAAGCTACTTATTGTCAACAGATTGTTCAAAAGGGACCATCAAAATAAAGTGTTACCAAAAAAATTATTCATTTAATTTATTGCATTTTTTTTTCTCATCAAAGTAATGGGTTTGGGATGGGATCTAATCTTATCAAATGCAACATGCAAATGCTTAAATGCAATGTAACTTGCTCTGGATGAAAATGTAAAGCTACAGTATGCATTTAACACTATAAAGCCTACTGTATAATATTTTATACACTGTTAAACCTGTTGCACACAGCCTACTACATTGTCTGATCGATTGTTTCTTTTAGTTTCTTTAGATTTTTTTTTTACATTTAAAATTTAGAAAAAAAAAAACATGTTAAATTACTAGTATCATATATGATAATTGAGGAAAGTTTATTTGTTTAACTTTCAGTTGTCATTGTATTGCATTGCATTATGTTTTGATCATCAAACTATGCATTTAAATATTATCTTAGAGTGATAAGTAGTCTGCTATACTGTTATAAAGATCTCATTCATTTACATTACAAGTTATTATACAAATTATATGGTTCTAGAAATATCAGCATATGCACCAAATTGCATATTTTTGCTCAGTTTGAGTTTTCTAGGTTTACACTATATGAGCCTCATAAACCCGATGTATCAAATGTGACTTGTTATTTACTTGTTAAACTTCTTCATTTTCTCCAAAATGTTTGACTATTATTTAATATGTAAGGCTTTATAGGGTTAAATGATTGACTTTTTTAAGTTAATTTGATACCAGTTATGTTTTTTTTTATCTGCTTCCAGTGTAGATGTGGTGTTGTGCTGCATTTACAGTGCAAAGACTAATGCACAGATCTGATAAGTTTTCATAAAAAAGTGAAAATTTACTCACCTTCATACCATTTAAGATGTAAATGAGTTTGTGTCTTCAAATTTATAAAAAATAAAGCATTACATCACTTACTCACTGATCATACAAACTTATCATTACAATATTTTAACTTTCAAGTTATTTCTTCTGACCTGATCTCCTGTTGTCTCTCACATCAAAATCCAGAAACATAATTGTTTAGAACTGTTTTGGACTTTTTTGGCTTCTCAACAGTACTTCATCTGTGCACATTTCTTTCCTGATTTAGACAAGCACATTTTTAATTGGAGAAGCCAATTTCATGGACTCAAAAGCAACAGTTTGAAGTTAAAAAATGATGAATTGATGATGGATTTTTTTCTTACAAGCAACAGTTATTAGCAGCTGTTTGGATTCATACCGACAGCACCCATTCACTGCAGAGGATCTGTTGCTGAGCAAGTCATGTAATGCCACATTTCTGTTCTGATGAAGAAATACATGTTCTGTTCTGTATAAAGAAACAAACATCTTGGATGGCCTGAGGGTGAGCAAATATTCAGCACATGCTAATTTTTGCAACATGGTCTCATAAAAATATGTACCTCTGTACACTTTTTGTGCAACCAAAAGCCTTGCTGCATGTTTCATGGCAGGAATGTCCACTGAGTAGCGCTAAAACACAAGTTCAATTTCATGAACCCTGGCACATTTATGACGATAATAGCTATGTATTTTGGTGGTTTAGAATTTAAATATCCGTAGACCGTTGCTAAAAGTTAATGCTCTATCATATATGGAAATATGCTATACACCAAATCCAACCTTAAACCTACCCGACAGTGTTAACAAATGCAAAACTGATCTAAAAACACATTTGTTGATGCAACTGTGTAATTTCAACTTCCTTTATTAATCCAAACTCAATTTGTGTGAAAAGGAATAAAACGTATCTGAGTTTTACTGCCCTCTAGTGTTTATTTCTTTTGGAAACTGCAGTGATATGTACTTGTTGGTACATATTTTGTGTCCCGATGAAAAGTGCACCAATGTTTATGCCATGAGACCAGGTAGAATTTTTGGGGTGAACTATTTCTTTAAGACATATTCACTAATCTTTAGCAAAGCAACAAGTATTCAAGCATCAACGCACACAAATACTTAGATGTTGACCATATGGCCAGACACATTTCATATACATTTCAGATTCAGAACCACATTTGAATGTGACCCAGATCAGATGGAAAAAAATATTATAATTTGTGTAACACGATCTGATCTGTGCATATCAGCAATGTAAATGCAAGCTTACTGTATATTGTAAAATCAATAGTAATCCATACACTGTTGTGTCATTTAATCTTGACAATATTTCTTTGTTTTTGTTTGAATTGATTAAGCTGCCTGTTTCAATCGCACAACTCCCACAATCTGAAAATAATCTGCCGCAAGTAGGGAATGTGATGATACCTGTCCTATAGAGGGCGCTAATTGGACACAGTGTGCTTTGTGTTAATATGATCCACAGATGGATCAGCATTAGAGAAACAAGACTTAGAAAAATAAAAGCATTCTAGACTTAACTGAGTAAAGTACTTAGGACGTGATCGCTACAAATAATCGGCAAATACACACAAATTGGCATGAATTATTACTGATCTATTTACATGGCAGTTGTTAATATTCAGGTCACATCAATAATGCCACTTGGCATACATTCAAAACCCATTATGCACCAGTCTGGTTTTTGTTTTTCTAAAATCATTTTTCCTATGTTACTGCCTAGGTTTGCACATAAAATCATTTACAGCGTCATATTTACAATTTTCAAAGTTCAAGTGAGAAAAATCTGCAGCAGTTGACAATGAAACAAACAACTACATTCTTGTAAAGAGACAAGTTCGTAAATCAACCCGATAGTTTACATCTGTTCACAAGCAATCAACAAATCAACGATTCAGCCAGCGCTCAAGGCCTGCAAACTGAGCCCACGCACAAACTTTGTATTATGTTTACAGGCCATTAATATGCAGCATGTTTAAGATACTCAGTAATTTGTGCAAATTAGGATCTATTTTCAACACAACAGGCAATGTTATAAAAATGTCACTGTTTAACTGTAAAATATAGAATAAATAAATAGATATAGAAGATATCATATTTTTACATTAATATTACATTATATAGCTAATATTGTCTTTTTTATTTTTATATTATTACATTTTTAATCAAATATTACAGTTTTTTAAGGTCTACAATGAAATAACCAAGCTCTCTAACCTTGAACCTTTTCAAAATTTTGACTTTTTCTATTTATTGTACTTCCCAACAATAAAATAAAAATCAACACAAAGAGCCATAAAGCATTACAAAACCTGTTTCCATTACCGAAACGCACAACTGCTGTAGGCCCCCAAACTTAAAGTGAAAAAAAACCCACACATAACTTTAGAAAACCATATTGCGAGAGCTGCACAACCTTAACCAGTGTCTTAAAAGACGAGGTTTCGAACATTCTCTGAATAACGCTGATTAAATTGCTTATGCTGCGATATGAAGCTTCCGTATAAAAGGCAGGGCAAGAATATTGCAGAATCATATTGCATGTGCAGATCAACATGGATCACGAAAAAACAGCATGGTTATTTTGGTTTGCCTGCTAATTTAAACGGCCCTTTGCATTCAAGTCTCAACTCTCAGTGCAATCCCAATGCAGTGAAGTATTGCCTTTATCAACACGTGAAAATGCAAGCATTACTCTCCCGTTCGATCAAACAGTTTTATAAATCAAACGAATAATAAGCAAATGTGCACAAATACACACACGCACACACAGACCATGTATATGGCTTCTAAACTCGGAATCAAGGCAGTTAAATAGAGGACGTTTTCGTTTGACTTGTTTTTCTCAGTTGACATAGACACAACCAAAACTTGTGTTCAAGCTCAACTTTGGTTTTTGAGTAAATACAATTTGCGTGTTTTCTATTAGAATGTATTTTTTTCCCTTTTTTCCCTTTTTATTTACATTAAGATATAAGATCGACCAGCGGTCCATAATACTTGTTGTTTTTTTTCTTGTTATCGATATTTTACAACAAAGTGAAAGACAAGTGATTTGATTGCTACAAGTAGAGCTTATACAGAAAGAATGGAGACATTCCAAAACACTTTCGCGAACCGTCAAATCTCATCATTGTCATCTCTTGCAAGTCCCTGATTTTCTAGTCACCCAATTGCATTGTATGAACTCTACGGAAAACACCACAGTAACACACAACAGGATTGCTCCCTTTCACTCGAGACGATAAAGACAAATATATTAAGAGGCATCCGAAGCTGTACAGGGGCAGCACTAGCTACACTAGCGAGGCATCCGACCTCGTGAATCTATTCGCAGCAAAGACATTAAATCTAGTAGCAGTAAAGGTGAGGTCACATTAGCAATATTTCAGCGAAAATCGTCAACAGCGTAGTGATGTTTAAAGCGCAGAACTGTCAAAGCATGCACTGGTCAACGTGGTGAATTCAATTGTGCACAAAACTCCCGATCGTATGCATACCTATCAGAACGACTTGACTTCGCCTGCAAAATTTCGTTAAATGTGACCACACCTCGAGTCTGTCTGAATGCCCTCCCTTTGGTTCCTATGAAAAGCCACCCTACGGGCACAAAAAGAACTAACTGTGACTCACAAAAAGTATCGCAAAGAGTCTCAGAGTTCTCGTCAGAGGTTGGATGATAGCCGGGATCTGGCTGTGAAGTCCGTCTCAGGAAGGCTGACTATGGAATCTTTCTTGCGTATAGCCGAGTCCGGTCCCGCTATGGTGGGCAGAGTGCCTGTAGGGGGCGGCGTAGATGGATAATTCCCAACCGTGGCTCCAGACACCTGATGAGGTAGCGCCATTTTCCTTAGAGGAACTGCGCTTCGGACTCCAGAAGGCCCTGGGATGGCAGGATGGGGTGCTTGAGGTGGGCCGATCGACGTCGAGGAGACACGGGTCGACGGTGGCGGGCTGGGAGCAACGGGGGGAGCACTATCTTGTGGAAGTGAGGGTTGGGAAGCAGACAGGGCTCTGGCGTCTTGGGTCAGGCTTCCTGTTTGTTGCAACGGCTGGGTTGCTTTGGGCCGCGTGGGACTGGGGACGTGCTGCTGAATGAGTGAGAGCTGGGATCCGGATCGTGCTCCCATAGGGCCGCTGCTGTATTGGAAAGTTCGTCCACCCGCTGCAGCCAGTGGGCTTTGCACCGGCGGACTGGCTATAGCGACACTTGCAAGTGCACCAAGCCCCAGCTGAGGAGAAACCGCCACCGGGCTAGCAAGGTTTTGCACTACCTGGAACCGTCGCACCATCCGGGGTGACTGCATGGTGCTAGGACCCACCATCGGACCGAATTGGGGACAGAAGCTCATGGCCACTGCCTGCTGTAGAGTAGCAATGGCAGAGCTACCACCCTGTGACTGGCCGGGCGGTGCAAAGAACCCACCGGGGATGGAGGGTGTCATGGACATGGCTCGCGGGCGCTGCAGGTCGATCAGCTTCACCATCTCGCGATCATACTTCACGATCTCTTGGATCATCTCGTTCTCGTGGTTGTTTAAGATGCCGGAGTTTAAGTCGTGCTGCACTTTGTTCATTAGGATGGAATTCTTTTTTCCTGCAATGAAAAAAAATTTGTATGGGTACAGTAAAATTTTGCATCCCACTAACATAGTATGAAAAGTTATTTTTTAAATATAAAAATACAATTTTACCCTTTCTATAATATGGTAGGAAGTAAATAATCATCCAACCACACACACAATTTTTACTTCAATGGTAGTGATGACCACATTTTTGTTGAGCTTACTGTAATTATATAAAAGTGCTAACAACAAACATATTGTTAGAAATATTACCAAATACATTTATTAAAGTTAGTTTGTTAATTTTATAATTGTGTTTGATTTATAAAGTAATAGATAAGATCATTTACATTTATTTCATGTTGATGCTAAAAATGAACAAAACGTATAGGTTACGAAGGTAACCCTCGTTCCCTGAACAAGGGAATGGAGCCATTACATATGGGAACTCGCATGAAATCAATCGCCTTTGAGCTTCAAACAAAAGGCTAATGAACATTGGCATGCACAGATTGCATTCAGGTTCACCTCATCACTACGTGAGTATAAGAGAGCACGAATGAAGTGCACCTGCAGGTTTTTGCAGAGGAGCCGAGCCAGCATCAGCGTGACCCCTAAGTCTGTTCCCTCCTTCAGGGAATGAGGGTCACCTTCGTAACCTAGATTTTCCCCTACAGTCGAGTCACTCTGACTTCACATATAGGAACAGGCCAACGCAACCAGGAGCACTGTAGACAGATGCAGCGTCAGATATTTCAGCTCAACTGACACGAGTGCCTCGAATCGGACCTGCCGCAGGCCACATAGGGTGACTAGATGGTACAAGGTGTGATCTCGGGGGTTAACCTGTTGCGCACCTAAGGAACCTCTAAGGAACATCACGATCAGTTGGTGCTTACCGAGCGATGTGCCTTCCACTGCATCGAGATATGCTGAGATAGTAGCGACATACACTTTGAGAGTCGAAGGGGACAGCCTGCTCTCCAACCTTTTCTTCAGGAAAGAAAGCACTACTGCAACCGTTCATCTTTTTGGGTTCTCTCCACGAGTGGAGCACCAGTCGACGAACAGACCCCATCTCTGAGCGTAAGCCTGCCTCGTAAAGGGAGCTCTCGCCTGAGTGATAGTGTCTATCATGGCTGAAGAGTGGCCGGAAAGGTCTGACTCGTCCCGTCCAGGAGCCAGACGTGCATGTTCAGCGACTCTCCAGGAAAACGCCAGTCTAGAGAGAGCCACGGTGCCATGCCTATCTCGGGACTCATCTCAACCCACTGCTTTTTTTTGGCACAATGAAGTAAGGACTGTAAAACCCTGACCTCATTTCAGCTGGAGGGACAGGCTTGATTGCGTCCTTCGCCAGTAGGACTGCAACCTCCGCACACAGGACAGCGGCAATAGTGTGGCGGATGCCCCGGTACCTGGGTGGGCGTCTGGTTATCTGAATCACATAGCTGAGGAGTACCATCCGGGGATGCCCTCGATGACGGGCAGGAACAGGCGGAGCACAGGGGGACCAGCTGGAGTCCCTCCGGGCCAGAATGTGGGACACCACCTCAGTCGGCCTTTGAACTGCCAAGAACTCCTGGGCCAAGTCCTCAACAGTGTCACCGAATGGGCCAACCTGGGAGATGGGAGCGCCAAGAAAACGTGCTTTGTCAACATCTGCCATCTGCGCCAGGTTCAGCCATAGATACCACTCCTGGACCCCTACCGTGGACATCACCTGACCAAGGGCATGTGTGGTAAACTTCATCGCCCAGGGGGCAAAGTTGGTAGCGGCGTGGAGTTCCTGTTTTGCCCCCTGATCAGGACCGCTCTTCTGCAGCTGTTTTAATGCCTTAGCCTGGTAGACTTGTAGAGTTGCTTGTAGCGTCCTTTCGCGGTAACTCTGTGCACTCAGTAGGAAAGCAAAAAGCTGGTACAGCAAGCCTAGAAAAAGGCCACCAGCCCTCAGCATCTGCTGACAGCCGCCCAATGGACGTTGTCAGATGAGAGAGAGCATGAACTCTTTTAGTCAAATCAATCTCCTCCAACTTAACCAACACAAAAGCCAAGGGGGTCTCCAGCTCAGGAACGGCGAAGGCTCCGAAGCGCAAGTCTGCAGGTGCACTGCATTCGTGCCCTCTTACACTCAAGTAGTGATTAGGGGTACCTGAATGCAATCTGTGCAAGCCAGTGTTCATTGGCCTTTCGTTTGAAGCTCAAAGGCGGTTGGTCTCTCATGCGAGATGTAACGTCGGAGTGACTCGACTGAAGGGGAATCACAATTTCCTGTCTATTATTACAACAGCAACAACAACAAAGCCGCAACAACACAAATAATAATTGCTATTAATAATAATATTAATAATAATAAAACAATTATCATCATCATAAACAAAGCAGCAACAACAGCCATAACAATAATAATCATGATAATTATTGTTATTATTATCATTATCTTAAAGTAAAAAATACATTCAGAAAACACTGAATCACTATTCAAATGGATACAACTTATAGACACATAACAAATAACAAAAAACTCACTATAGCACCTTTTAGTGGTTCTTAATAAAAATGTAGCTATAAAATACAGACTTAATATTGCTTGCTCTATAAACAAAAGCCATATTCAGGAGTCCAACTTTAAACTGATGATATATACAACTCATTTAACAATAGGTGACCAGGATGGTTCACCAATCTTCTCCAAAAAACCAGCTGGTCTACCAATGACATCACTTAGTAAGTTTGTCTAATTTTTTTCTTTACACTTTCATGTATTTAACAGAAGATCTTAAACATGCATTTCAAGGCATAATGTCCATATGTGTATAAGGCCCTTCATGAGAAGTTGTTTTTCAGTTTACGCCTGTAAAAGCATTCATTCACCACAGCCATTAAACAATCACCTATAATCCCACTGCTCTCAACACATTTACACCGGTGAATTTACTGTAAGACACAGACAGATTTCAAATCACCTGCTGTGAGTAGTTTTCCTGTTGTTATGCAGAATCCACAGGATCTGTATTAAAAACTATGAAAATTTTGAGCAACAAAAGACTTGATCTTTTACTCATTTATCCTATTTATGCATCTATAGGTTACCTTGTTAAAGGACTTTGCTAAGTGTTCCTACTGTAACACGTGAGATCAAATCCACATTTCTGATTTTAAAACAACTTGAACATTTACATTAGAATTTAATAGGGCAAGTGCATTACCGTTAACAGGCTTTCTGTTGTCTTTACAAGCTCAACAAGTCAATATTATGTCGACACAGAAGGCATCCATAAAGCTTAAGCTGTATTTAACCCTGAATAATCCTGTAAGGCATTAAAATGTTCCCATTATGGTTCTTAGAGAAGGTCTTTCAGATTTTGCTTACCCAAGCGGTCCAGTCGATCGATGGCTACAGTCTCAAAAGCCCTCCTCATCATGGGATACTCCTCCAAAACCTCATTAAAATTATCCACGGAAAGCGAATACAGACGACAGTAGGTCTCCGCTCGAACACTCGCTGTACGCCGGCCCCTCGTCAGCAGACAGATCTCTGACGGAGAGGAAAAAACACATGTTTAAGATTCAAGAGCATCGCAATGATTAAAAACATCTTGATATTGGCGTTCATTTGGGGAAAAGAACTTTGTGACCTTTTCTAGATGCAGAGTGTTTTTAAATTGCTCCTCCACTGAACAGGGTGTGAATTTAAATATCTGCCTGCGGAAAGTAATTAAACTTTATCAGACTTCATTGAAAAGTATGTGATTTGAATGCTTATTACAAAGTGGTGAATATATTCCTGCTTTATTTAGCTCCCGTGTCTTAAAAATGAAGGGTGTAATTATTTCAGTGCTAAAATACTTTTCCGTATCCTATTTTAAATTGATATTCTGAATTCACTCCCCTCCTTGTCACTTTCTTTCTTCTGTGGAAAACGAAAAGATATTTTGAAGAACATTTGGGGCCCAAATGCATTGACTTTTTTATTGTATGAATAAAACCCCCTCTTTTGTGTTTTACACAAAAAGATTTCTAACACACTAAACTCACAAATGCAAGAAATAAAGTCAGAATTGTAAACAAACACAATTCTCGTCAATTATGTTGTTTTTCTCTCAATGATTAGTTTTTTGTCTGAATTATTACAATTATAAAGTTAGAATCATATAAAGTTGGAGTTGCAAAATAAGTCAAAACTGCAAGAAAAAGTATGAATTTTTATTATTTTATTAAACTTAAAGTTTTATTCAGCTAGGTGTTACATTGATAAGAAGCAATATTTATATTGTTAGAAGTTTAATAAATGCTGTTATTTATAACTTTTTATTTATCAAAGAATCCAATACAAAAAATACAAAAAGTATTGCAGTCTACTTAATAATATTTGGCATCCCAAATTTGCCAACATTGATAATTCTACTAATAAATCTGCATATTAGAATGATTTCTGAAAGATCACTTGACACTTTAGACTGGAGTAATGACTGGTGGAAATTCAGCTTTGCATCACAGAAATAAACTATTGGCGCTTTTCCACTACACAGTACCAGCTCGCCTCGGCTCGACTCGACTCGGCTCTGTTTGGTTTTCCACTGTGTAA
>JAUCNO010000663.1:2929412-2960471 GCA_032353835.1 Enteromius viviparus | reverse complement strand
TTTGTTTCTAGTTTTGATTAAAACAAGTAAAATTATTTTTGGGTTAAGCAAGCGACATATTTTTATTTATTTGTTTGTTTGCTTATGTTTATTATTATTATTATTTTGTGAAAACTCAGAGTTTGTTAACCCTGAGATAAGAGAAACACTGAGTTTTCCGTTTCAAAAAGGCAGGTTTGTCAAACCAGAGAAAGCAGGGTAACTCAAGCCTGTTTCTGAAAGAGAAGTAACTTTAACTCAGAGTCAGTTACCGTGGTAACTTACTCTGTGAACCTAACCTGGACGGGAGCAGGTTTTATTCTCTAAACGCTGAGTTTCTGTCAGTCTCCTCCCTTTTTTTAAAGACGCAGCGGTATTTCTCGTAGTAACCTTGGTCATTCAATGCCCACATTTCGGACACAAACAGAGAAAAAAGTTACCCATAGATGAAGAGGCTGTATTAATTCGAAGAGAATTACATTTATTACAAGGATTCCTAAAACAGTCCCCTGTTCTTCTTTAGTTTGTTTACACATTTGTTTGAATTATAAACATGGCACTGTGCTCTAGGGATGTTGTTGGCTCTATGACTAGTTGATTGTTGATGTTCTTCATTTGTACAGTAACTTAAATTATTAACATTTATATGGTATTTAAATGTACTAGAAAGAAACTACTGCATCCCCGCCGATGCAACAGAAGTGAAAAGACACCAGCCCTGTACCAATGTGAAAAACCCCCTGAGAACCTGACGTCTCTGTCCGGGAACAGTTTTATCCTGAAGGCCTGAGATCCTTGGGGGGAACAAATCAGTCACGCAAAACAGCACTGATAAAGTACTGCATTCATCTAACAGTCTCAGTGTTTACCCAACCATATGGGGAGAGACAGACGGAAACTCTAGCATATTTTGAGATTGCTAATAGATGAAGTGAAAGAATCACAGGTGATTACGGAAATTAGACTGTTCTGCACCGAGAAGACGAATGATTCCAGAAGGTTAGAGAAACAAAGAGAAGCAAAGCGAGAGAGAAGATCTAGGGGTGTTTGTCATGGCTGTTTCCTCAGGCTGTTCTGAGCAGCAGCGGGCGGTAAGGAAAGCTCAGTGAAACCCGAGAGATACGGTTTGGTGTCAGTCTGCGGCAGTGGCAGCCGCCGACTGCAGAGGAGACAGAGACAGAGAGAGAGAGAGAGAGAGAGAGTGTTTCAGCTCGACGCCCAATCAAAGAACACAATGCATGACAATAGCATTAGGGGTAATTGAAATTCTTCTCTTGTTATTTCCTGAAAAATATTTCAGACCCCCTGTGAGCACTGGAGCAGCAGGGATCCATGACTTCCAGTCACACAACCAGATTCTTAATTATCGCCAAGATATCTAACACACACTGCAGCTTATTCTAGCTAAGAACCATTAGTTTGGAGAGGAACATACCTTCTGACTGATGCACAGTTTGTTTCATTTTCACCTGTTGCTAAGGGATTTAACTGAGATCCTCAAAAACAGACCAGAGACTAAAACCTAGGAAATAAGGCTTTGCAATTATGTATTGAATAAATTAAGTCTCAACAAAATACAGTAATATTGTGAAATATTTTTTCTATTGTTTTCTATAGTAATATATAGTCAAATGCAATATATCCCTGTGCTCAAAGCTGTATTTTCAGCATCGTTAATTGTTAGTGTCACATGATCCTTCAGAAATTCTAAAATGCTGATTTGCTGCTCCACAAACATTTCTGGTTAGTTTCAGTGTTGAAAACAGCTGTATTGCTTCATATTTGTGTTGAAAACCATGATATTTTTTATTTGAATGGTTTTGTGATGAATAGAAAGTTCAGAAGAACAGCATTTATTTGAAATAGAAATCTTTTGCAGCATTATACTGTAAATGTCTTCACTGTCACTTTTAATCAATTTAATGCATCCTTCCTGAATACCAGCATTAATTCCTTTCAGAAATGGTAGTTTAAATTGTTTATTCGCTAATGAAGTGTCTCTGAAGGCACAATGAAACAAAGAAATCTGTTGCACAGGGCAAATAAAAAGCTTGTTCCTCTGAAAGCACTTTATGACACTACTGCGGAACAGGTGCACTGTAATACTGTTTTCCAGACGCAGCACTAATTCCCACTCAAACTGCTAAACAGAAATTATTTAACAAAACAGCACCTGCATTTGAAATCTGGAAATAACGCTATGAGCAAAACACTGAACATACTGCACAGAAAATATCTTTCTGATCAGTGAGGGAACACTCGGCTCACATGTGAATTTTGAACAGATCCAAGGAGAAAGTGCAACATTGTAACAATTAATTAAGGTAAGCGAAGCTTGTTTGGTGTGCTGCCCAGGGAGAATACTCAGAGTTAGGAGGGCTGCCGAGCCCTAGGGTGAACAGCCCTAAGGGCTCGGGAGGGAAAAGAGGCAGATGGCCAGTTCCTAACCCTGAGTGCTCCCCTGGTGAAATGTAAGGAGGAGCTGGGGAGGAGGTGGGATACTAAGATCGAGATTCGGAAGGAAGGAGATATAGGAGTGGCTAGAGATCTGATAGGGAGATGAGATAAGTGAAAGATTATCTTATAGAAACTATCTATATAGAAATTCAATTTGTAAGAAAGTGTCATTCCAACAAAAAATCTTAAATATTATAAATAAAATGACAGGATGTCTAAATGTGTATTATCCTACTCATGAGCTCAATTCGACAATGCATTGCCAAAGCAAAGCAATCTAGAACACATAAATAAAATAATAAATAAATAAATAACACCTCACTCTAAAAAAACACACATGTTAAGCTTTACACTTGTAAATCTTAATAGATTTAGTTCATCTTTTAACTAATTATTAAGTAGAAAGCATATCATAATGAATCAAGTGCAAATAAATGCATTAAATAAGCACTTTGTGAAATAATATAGTATAAAATAGTATACAATCTCTTTTTTTTCGTGCCGTCGCTCAGTGTCAAAACAACTTGTATTTCATGGTACGTGCACATCTAAAAATCACTGCGACCGCATTGCAATGCAGCCTATCAGATTGAAGAATCTTTTTTTAAGAAAGCTATTGCTATGTTTGTGTCTCCATCGCTTCGGGACAGCAGACCAGCATCTTTCTTCTACCTGCTCTAATCTGTCCGGCTCTGTCAATCTCTTTTAGTATCCAGACCGCTTCCCAGCCTTCCAGATTTAGTACTCTGTCAACACACTTTTATAGCGGAGATAAAAATAAGCAATGCTCGCGCACACACACACACACGCACACACAGACACTGAGCAGAAACAACAGCCAAGCTGAATGTGAGGGAGCTCACAGCTATGACGCAAATCAAACGGCATCATTCAATATAAAATATATGCAGGGACACATAATCATATAAATGTATGTGTCATCCTTCCTTTTCCAGTGCTGTAAGAAACACGGCATGAACTGTCTGTGTCCAAAACACACTCGCGGCAAAGACAGACAGAAAGATAGAACAGACACTCTGTGAAAACCAGCCGCTCTTTCATCAACCGCTGATCAATTCTCATAAGACGCAGAAGTCTGAGCTCAAGGTGTCCTGAGAGATGGCAGTCTTTCATATGCTTTATATAACAGCGGTGCTTTGCATGTCTGCATACAGTTTTCCTACATGAAAGCATGAGTGTGATGAGTCACATCGTCTGCGATCGTATCTTTGTAATTCATAACTGATTCAGGTCAGGTACGGGTTTCAGGTGCGGAGCGGTACAGACAGTCTCAACATAATGAATGATCCTCTTAAAGATACAGATCACCTTAAAAATGAAAATGACATATTTATAACATGTTCACACTTGAAACACAAAAGGACTTTTTTTTACTTAGATTAGCTTTGCACTACTACAGAAAAATCTACTAAATTCAGCAGAAAAATGGCACAATTATATATAGAACTATATAGAACTAAGTTTACTAGGGGTAAGAAAAAATTATTTTTTACAGAAAAAAAGGGTAACACTTTAGTATAGGGACCAATTCTCACTATTAAATAGTTGCTTATTAGCATGCCTATTAATAACAATTAATCAGTTTATCAGTGAAGTATACTTTGCATAACCATATTCTACATCTCTGTTCCTAGTCAATACCTTAATATAACCACTACCTTATTAACTATGAAGCTGTCGATTAGGTGTTTATTAAGGCAGAAATGTGAATTGTACATTAAAATAAAGAAAAAAAAACCTGTGTTTTTGCTAGGTTTCTGGATCTGGATCATTTCAGTTGTACTGCTGTCTATGGTGGGTCGGAGGGCTCTCTGATATAATCAAAAATATTTTCATTTGTGTTCTAAAGATGAACAGAGGTTTTACGGGTTTGAAACGACATGAGGGTGAGTAATTAATGACAAAATTTCATTTTTGGGTGAACCAACCCTTAAAAAAACAGAATGTCTAAAGATATAAAGCCTTGCTTCCCAAAAATGTATTAAAATTTAGTTTAGGCAACACTTTATTTTAAGGTTACACCTACTAACCGTTACTTATTAGCATACATATGACTAGAATATTAGCCATTTATTACTCCTAATCAAGCACTATTAATGCCTTATTCTACATCCCTAATTCTACTCAATACCTAAACTTAACCACTACTGTGCTAACTATCAATAAACATCAAATTAAGAATTTATTGAGGGAAAAGTCATAGTTAATAGTCAACAAGTGTTACCTATTCTAAAGTGTTACCCTCAATGCATCTTGATTTAAAAAAAAGATATTTGTCCAAGAAAACAAGACAAAAACACTTAACAAAAACAGCATTTCTGCAGTGTGTGCTCTCACTTTAAAACTCAAGCGGCGTTTCAAGAGAATTTACCTAAAGCACAGAGAAGCAGGTCGTTTGTCCTTGACCCCTACAGTTCTGTTCCCAACCCCCCTATTTCTCTCTGTCTGTCTTTCTTTCTATTTCCCTTCCTCCCTCGCTCCTATCAGTTCATTACGGCACTTTCAAGGACAGCATCACAGTGCCCCAAACAGACACACACACCTACGTCAAATTCATGAGGACACTGGCAGGACACTAATCTGCTGCCTCATCAATTTTAGTTTGTCCCGAGAGATGCTGTAACATTGCGTACGCACATACGCGCATAAATCGTATACACAACGAGTGTCCGTCCTCCACTTGATGATATACACTCACCTCAAATTACTGGCTAAAAAGGCGGAAGGCATTCCCTCTCTTTTGAAACGACCAATCAGAGTCCTCCGCTGCCTCCACCAATCTTTCTGCATGGTAACAGAGCTGCTAAACGATAGGCTGAGCAGGAACGCTGAAGCCGCGCCAAGTCTAATCTACTGTTACAAACACAGCGCACAGAAATATGACAGCCACAACCAAGTCAGCAGTGCGGTAGATAGTACATTAGCTGAGGCTGTAGCTGCGGTCTCATCGGCTAATAGAGCCTGCGGTGAAAACAAACACACAGGCAGAAGAGCAAACGAAGATATGTCGCATTAGCAGTCATTATCCAATCAACGCAACGGCATCGGAAGAGCTGCTGAGTCAACACTACAGCAACAAACAAAGCGTGACAGTTGCACAAACATTAGCTGCGCGGGCAGATGGAACAATTGCGACTTTAATGAGTTTTAATGGATGGAGGAGTGGCATTATGAGGTAAATCAATGGGTTAATCGATAATGAGAGTTTCAAGACTAAGTTCAAGACTAATAAACTCTAAGGAACTATGGCCCGGTTTCACAAACGGGTCTTAGCTCAAGCCAGGACTAGGCATTAGTTAAATTAAGATATTTAAGCAACTTGCCGTATCAGAAAATATTACAGGTGTGCATCTTAACACAGAACAATGACACTGACATGTTTTAAGATTTGTCAGAGCACTATATTTGAGACAGCTCAAACATGCAATTTAGTCTGGGACTAGCTTAAGCCTTGTCTGTGAAACTGGGGGTAAGTGTACTGCACTGGAAAGTATAATGTGTCAGTTAGTGTTGTTATAGTTAACTAAAACTGTAACAAATCATTTATATTTGAAAAAATATTTTAGTGTAATTTAGATACAATTATAGTTTTATTCATATTTAGAATCATTTTTTTATTTAGTATATTTTCATTTTAATTTTAGTTAAAATTTCAGTAATTTTGTTTTGATATTATCATTTTAGTAGTGATTTATCTAGCCTATAGTATCCATTTTCATCAGAATTTTTTTAGTAATTTTTAGTAAATTAATTTAAAATGACAAAGTAAATTAAGCTTTTTTTCAGTTAATGTTTTTCAGTTAAAGGGGTCATATAACACCAATTTTCCACAAGCTAATATGATTCTTTTGGGTCTTAATGAAAAGTCTGTAATAAAGATTGTTTAAAATTGCTAAATTTTTGCGTAAAAAACACCCATTTTACCCTGTCAAAAACAGCTCTTTTCAAAACATTCTGTTCTTTGTACTTCCCCTTTAAATCTTTAGGAGCTTTGCTGGCCCCGCCCCTCTTTTCAGAGGCCCTCTCAGAGGATGTTATTCATAGCCGTATTCATAGTCTCAGACATTACATTCATAGTGAAACTTGCTAATTCGCAGATCGTTAGGAAAGGCAATTTAGAAAGATTCAAAGTCTGAGGTAACACACCAGTCCAGTCTGTGTAAAACGCTGCTGTCAATCAACAACCGCAGAAGGGGCATCAGACCATGTGATGTCATACGGTCAGATGGTTCGATTTGAGAAAGGGAAAAACATTTAAGGAGATTACAAAAATATATATATATATTTATAAAGTGGTTATGTACACAAACTTCAAACACATTTTATTTCACTTGTAAAAGTGCATCTGGTATTATATGACCCCTTAAACAACTTTATTTCAGGTAACAAAAAATTATATATATATATATATATATATATATATATATATATACTGTATTACGGTTTTAGTTTTAGTTAACTCTACACAGAATTAAAGTATTGTAAATGTATATGTCAAAGGTGACTAGATAGCACATGGTATATTTACGGTGCATTTGAGGTGTGCATTCATGCAAACTTTAGTCTAGCATTACTCGCAACCCCCTGCGATATGGAAGCAAATGCATTTTGGATAGTTTTCAGAAACTTTGGAAAAAGAAAGGATAATGAGGCAAAAGCTAACACAGTGTTTTTTCGACTGTATGAACCTAAAAGTTTAATAATAGTGAACATAGACAGAGGCTGGCACTTTTCTGCAAATGCAAACATTATGTGTATGCAGTATGTGACAAAAAAGTCTGTGGCTTCAACATGCAATTTTTTTTGACACTAGTGTCCCAATTCTGCCACAATGTCTTACTACATACTCAAAAGCATGCAAGTGTCCATTAAAAACAAACTACACAAAAAACAAAGCAGAAGTATGCAAAATCTAAAGATGCTAAATATATTTCTGCTGTACTTGTACAACTGTTACCTGTGGGAGACTGTTTCCACAATAAAATAGAAACAAATTAATTACAACTATTGATCTCAGAATTATGACAACTGCAAATTAACATCACAAAACTCTTTCTATGAAATGTGAATTTATACTTTACAAATGACAGTTATAAACTCTATGGGGACGCTATCAGACGCTAGGGATGGGACGATACACCTACCTCCCGATTCAATATGATTCCGATACTTGGGTCCCGAATGTGAAGATTCTTTTGCAAAAACAAAAGCTGGCCAACATGTTCTGAGGTGAGATTGCTCCTCTGAGCTGTCACAAAGTCCCCAGCTGTAGAGAACACCCGTTCAGCAGATACTGTACACTCATCCCTGGTATACACAAGTACAGTTTGACTAGGTTGGTCAGTAGAGGGAACTCAAAATTATGTTCTTTCCACCAGTTTAACGGGCTTTCAACTAAAACACCAAGCCCCACCCCACGACTGACAAAACAGTGTTCACACGAGCAGGTGAGAGAGGATTGAGCGCAGGAGTGATCGCGTGTGAGTGCTTGAATTGCGCGCGGATGACAGATCAAGTGCGCGCGAGGGTTTGATATGAGCTTGCGGCCCCGTTTCTTCTACATCTGTTTTCCTGTCGCGGAAATGATTTACCGTGCTTGCCAGCATCAGTGGTGCGTTCGCTTATTAATGGCATGGATTTGCTGCCATATATTAAGTTTGTTTTTCGCGAGCTGGTTGCTGCTTCTGCGGCGGGGTGGGCTCACCATTGTGTGCCATCATCTATCGACCCAACCCTAGTGCAGGCTGTATATCTCTTGCTGTCTTTCCTTCCGCTATTTAAAATTTTTTGTGTTTGCTAGTAAGAGATGTGACACCATCGCCCTATGCTGAAATAAAAGACGTAACTTTCGTCCGCCTCGTTTATGAGCAAGTGCTAAAATAAAGCAATGTATTTAATATGAATTAATATCGATTCTAGTGTAAAAAAATCTATTTTAAAATCGTAATTAAAAAAATCGCGATAGGTGAATCGATTTTTTGTCCCATCCCTATCAGACGCTATGGGGAACGAGACGCCCACGCCCCCACACCTTCGCGCCCCTGCTCAGTGTGTGTGCCTAATTATCAAGCACCGCAGCACCGGGCGTGGTTCGCAGGTCCAGATCATAGAACTGCACGAAAGTGTGAGGGGTAGACCATCGCACCGCACATATCTGCTCCAAGGAAAACCCTGCCTGAAGGGCCTTGGTAGGCGCCACCCCACGCGTTGAGTGGGCTCTGACTCCTAGCCTCGGCTGGAGACCAGAGGACTCGAATGAGGTATTAATAGCATCCACTATCCACCTGCTCAAGGTCTGTCGGGTCGCTGCAAGACCTCTTTTTGGTGGACCAAAACAATGCAAAGAGGTCCACCTCTGCTGTATGGAATACTCTCCAGATCTGCTTCACCGTCTTGGGTATGTTGTCGGTGCGGACCAACACATGCTGGTCACTCAGGTTCGTGAGAAAGTGTTTCAGTGCACAAAACACGGCTAACATCTCGAGGCACTTGATGTGCCACTTGATATGATAATCGCTTCACAGACCATGGGCCGAGCAGCCACTCATGACCATTGCCCAAACAGTGAGGGACGCATCCATCGCTAGCGTTACACGGTGACACGGAGCTCCCAGCAAAGGCCCTGATTCAGGAACCTGGGTTTCCTCCACATGTCTAAAGCACATATCGCTCGGCGTGACACTTTGATCATGCGAAGGTGATTTCCCCTCAAGGAAACGCTCCTGTTCCTCAGCCACCACTGTAAGGACAGTAATGAACAGCAGGCCAAGAGGTATAACGTTGGACAAAGCTGCCATGAGACCCAGCAGTTTCTGAAACCGTTTGACAGTGAGTGACTGGCCTTCTGTCACACCTGATACTGCAGTACGGATCGACTCGATACGGGAACGGGTCATATGAGCGTGTATCGTGATCGAGTCCCACATCACACTCTTTTTGGCGTTTAGTCTCAGCCCCAAATGTTGCATGTGGGCGAGGACGACATCTCAATGTCTCCCCGCCTCCTCTGCCGCCTGGGCCAATATCAACCAGTCATCTATGTAGTTGAGGATGCGGATGCCCTGAAGTCTTAGGGGCGCCAATGCCGCATCTACACATTTTGTGAACATGCGGGGTAAGAGAGACAGGCCGAAGGGGAGGACCCGATTTTGGTACGCTTTGCCCCCAACAGCAAACCTCAGAAACATCCTGTGAGAAGGATGGATGGATACATGATCTATCAGATCTATCGTGACAAACCAGTCCTCAGACTTGATTAGTGACACGACCTGCTTGACTGTAAGCATCCTGAACTTCAGTTTCATTACTGAACGGTTCAGGGGTCTGAGATCTAGAATGGGCCTCAGCCCTCTATCCTTCTTCTGAACAATGAAATACCGGCTGTAGAACCCGGATTGACTTTCATGAGGAGGAACCACCTGAATGGCCTCCTTCCTCAGTAATGTGTCTACTTCTTGTTCCATCACCAGAGCCTTCTCAGCAAGCACGAGTTTCGGTAAAACACCCACAAAGCGAGGTGGAGATCGTCCAAACTGGATTCTGTAACCTCTTTCTACATTTGCAGGACCCAACGAGATACGTTCAGCAGTAGTTTCCACGCTGCCAGAAAATTCTCGTTCAGCAACGCTCCGCTTCTGCGTCTCCCTTTAAGAAGAGTCAGTACTTGGCCGGGGCTGCTCACGCCTAACATCCTTGCGAGTTGGAGAGCGGCGGGGGAGGAACCGCTGAAACACCGGCGCCTGTTTGCGTGCCTCCTGGTGCCTGTTGACGACTGTATTAACGGCGTCGCTGAACAGGCCCTGAGGCACCAGTGGGGCGTCCATCAGGCATGCCCTGTCTTTCTCCTTTACGTCTGACAGGGTTAGCCCGAGATGCCTCTTAGCGGCCACCAAAGCTGCCATAGACCACCATAGACAGCTCCTTGATGTCATCGGAGCTCACTCTCTCGCTCTCATCCAACTCACTTAGCAGGTCAGCATGGTATAATACTGACATTGTATACAGGCATGCAGCAGCCTGACCTGCTGCCGAGTACCCCTTCCAGACCAGTGCTGAAGATGTTGAATGTTGAACAAGATGCAGCTGCCTGGAGGGAAGGGACGGAGCCTTCAAGGATGATGCCAGGGCGGGTGACAGATGGCATGCAAGCGTCTGTTCAATCCGCGGCATCGCCCTATCCCCGTGCTCTTTCATTCCACAAACACTTCCATAAAAATCAGTTGACATGTGAAAGAGCTGGGCTGAATACGGTCTATTTCACGATCTCGCCACCTCAGTGTACAGATCGGGAAAGAACGGAAGGCACTGTTTTGAAGATGGTGGCCGAGCCCGCAGATAGCATTCATCCAGCTTGCTACTGCGCGGCTCGGCTTTGATCTCATCCGGCCATTGCAGTTTCAGTTTGGCAACAGCACTGGTCACCACCTCCAATAACTCCTCGTACTGGGGCGATGAGGAAGCCGCAGCCTCCTCAGCGTTGTGCATCTCCTCATCCGTGGATGAAGAGAGCAGCAGTGCCGCGCCACCCAGAGAGTGGGAAGTATCCACAACGTGTGTTTCCTCACTCTCTCGGGCAGCACCGGACCTCACTGAGGAGGGTGGAGAGAAGGACTCACCCGTCACCGAATCCTCCATGTGAGTGAGGTCCCGCTGCGATCCCCATGAGCACTTTCTCTGCTCTGCCTCAGCACAAGCAGGTCCATCGCCGAGGGACAGAAGTGAAGGCTCCCTCCTCAAAGAGAGCCTTCCAGGATATCAGCAAGTGCACCACTATTATCTCGCAGTGAGGGCAATCAGCTTTCTTCGAGAGCTGATGCTGCATGCTCTGGTCCCAGGCAAGCCACACACAGATCATGTGAATCACCCGGTGCAATAAACCTCTTGCAGGGGTAAGCACATGCTCTTCTAAGTCGCTGTCACCCCTGTCACTTTTCTTGGTTGCTTTTGACAATTTTAACAGTTATTCTTTTTTGTTATGTGGAGACGCTGATCTGCTTTCGCACACACACACTCACACACACTCACAGCACGCTTTGCTGAATGATAAAAAGCTAAATTCCGGTCACATCCCATTTGCTCTTACGCTTCCTGGTTTTTCCTTTCCATTGGTCTGATTGCACACACGATTCAGAGCTGTCACGCTGAGGGAGTTCCACCATAACATCTGCTGGACGCGGCTCGAGTTCCTGAAGAGGAACCTATATTCACAATTGCCAGAAATAATGTCGCAATTCTAAAAAAAAATAATAATTGTGATGTAAACTCAAAATTGCAAGATATAAACTCAAAATCCTAAAAAAAAAAAAAAAAAAATGCCAGAAGATAACTATATGAAAATGTGAAGGTATAATTGAAAAGCGCTATGTAAAAAGTTCAAAAATGGGCATTTTTATCTGGCTTTTTTTTTTTAAACCTATAATTTGCTATTAAATAGAGTAAAATTACTGAACCTAGACATATAGGAACCTGAAAAAAAGCTCTTTTTAGTCCTCGCATTATATGACCCCTTTAATATTGTTTTAAAGTCATAACATGATATTCTTCAAGTAATTGTTCAAAAATGACGCTTTATAAATTGAAACACTGTAAATGTGTGTGAAAATGAATATAAGGTGTCAGTGTTTTACTGCCTCTAGTGTTAATTTCTTTTGGAATATACAATGATTTGTTGGTACATATTTCGTGTCTTGATGAAAAGTGCACCAAGGTACGTTTATGAGACCAGGTAGGCTTAATTATTCGACTGATTCCACGTGCATACAATTGCTTTACCTTCTCCTGGTACTGTCGTCGTGAGGAATCCAGCGACTGGATGAGGGCCGTGGCGTGTCCGATGAAGACGGCGTAGCAGGTGGCACCCACAATCATGCTGAGCATCGTCAGCCAGATATCAGAGAGACTCTCAGGAGCTTGACGACCGTAACCTATGCACAACATGTGACTCATGGCTTTAAACACAGCGAACGAGTATAGCTCACTCCATGTGTCGTTCTGCAAAGAGAGAAAGACAAACACAGAACATAAACAGCATGTAATTGCCGTTCACAACACCTACTGCGAATCTAAAAGCAGCACACCAGTAAGAAGCAGATGTCTATGACTTCTGCACTTTAATTTTCCATTCACTTTACATTTAAAGAATTTGCATGTTAGTAACGACATGTGGAGTGTATGATGACCGAAAAGTCATGCATGGCTTTAAACAATATCATTTCTTTGTTTTTCACATTTGATGGATGCAGATCAACTGATGAAATTATTAAGAATAAACTAAAAAAAAAAAAAGAATCAGTGCACAGCCTTACATTTGATCCTGGCAAAGCAAAATTAACAGTAAAGCATTGAAGGTATGTAATAAATCTAGATTCTAGATAAAACTAGATTGCTACAGTGTTGTTATGACTGAGCAGCATCCATTATTCATCTAGATAATCAATTTAGTCATTTTACATTTTAAATACAGTTCTGTATGCAAATGTCGTAACACATCACATAATAAGAAAGATATAGTGATAAGATATGATGAAATTCCTAGTAGAAAAAGAAAACAATAACGAAATCAAGTATATTATTTGGCATTTTATAAATAATGAAATAGTATTTCCTATTAAATCTTTGGGGGATTTTTTTAACTTTGAAAAATTATTTTTTATAGTGTATAAATAATTTTGGGGGCCAATTTCCAGTGAAATTACTACATTTTGATATCTAACGTTATTTTTATCTAATTTAAAGATAATTTATCTAATTTATCTAGTTTTGTGATTAATTACGGCCAGGGTGAAATATGATGTGATATGTATTGCTACCACAACCTAAAATTACCCATATTATGGATATATACTCTATTTTCAAAATAGACAAAAAAAACTATTGTATGATATACAAAATTATTAGTACATTTCCCAAGTTCACAATTAATTAAACACAACATTTTGAAGTATAAAGCCTGAATAGCATTTTGTTTGTAAAACCTTCTTTCTAATCTTATTTTTATGTACAATGTCTTTTTATTGCAATGTACATTCTAAAATCTTTTATTGATATAGTATATGTTTTTGCTTTCATATTATATAGAGTCACTTTCTGAACTCTAATAAAATAAAGCATTTGGTTGCAGAATAGCCAGCAGTCAGGCGTTTCGGGACGACAGAGATCAGTGTGTGGTGAGGGTCTGCCAGCAGTCTCCAACAAGAAGCCATTAAATGTGCCCTTTTTAAAAATGCGTCTGCCGCCTGACTTGTGCTGACATCCGGCTAATTCCCAAGGCAAGATTAATTACGGTTGCTGTCCTCTGCCCAAATGCTCAAACTTCTGAACTGAGGAGAGAAAAAAAATGGATCTATTGCATCCCATCGTGACTCCATTAAAGGAATAGTTCACACAAAAATGAAGATTTACTAAAATGTACTCACACTTAGGTTATCCCACATGAAGAGGAATTTGTTTCTTAATCATAAGAGATTTGAAGAAATGCAGCATTCCATCACTTGCTAAGCCACAGATCCTCTGCAGTGGGTGCCGCCAGAACAAGAGTCCAAACAGCTGATAAAAACAACACAATAATCCACACCAGTCCAATCCAGTATAAAGTTATTGTCTCTCAAACTAACAAGTTGTCTCTAAATCATTGAAACAAGTCGTTTTTAAAATGAATCCCTTGCCATTTCATGTTGACTTACTTGTTGGTCTTTTCACGTTGGTCTGAAGAATAATGCAAATTCCCTTTTTGACACTAGGTGCCACTTTTAGATCGGTTAAAAGCTCAAAAACACTGTTTATAAGCCAAAACAACTCTAAACAAATATGTGGGTGAATTTTTATGTGAGAGGACAACAGAGGATGGACTTTTTCACTGGAGGAAGCATTATTATACATTTTGGCAAAAGCAATGGTTTCATTAACAAAAACATTAACTGTATGGACTTTAGTGGTGTATATTATTGTGATTCTGATACTGTTTGGACTCTCATTCTGACGGCACCCATTCACTGCAGAGGATCCACTGCTGAGCAAGTGATGGAATGACACATTTCTCCCAATCTAATGAAGAAACAAACTCATCTACATCTTGATTAGCCTGAGGATGAGTATATTTTCAGCAAGTGTTCCTTTCTGAGTGCACAGAATGCAGATTTTGGCCTTTCATGACTCATTATCTGATCTGGATGCCAATGTTAGTATATTTTACTCAGAATTAAAATGAAAGAAGATAAGATATTCCCAGAAGATAACTGGACACCCTTCTAAACTTCTTTGCTTCAAAGTCCTAAACAATTGTTCTTGATTTTCAAGTGTAGGTGAAAAAAAAAGTCAAAATTTTTAATGTGGCCTCAGACTCTCAGACCCCACAATGGAGCAAAGAGTATTGCACTGCCTGCATACTTTCCTTCTCCCTTTTCTCCCGTGTGGCATGCAAAGTTAAAGAGAAGAAGAAAAGGACTAAGAAATGAAGAAATGGGAAAAGAGGAAAGTGTTAAAGTCAGAGGGAGCAGGTCACTGTAGGAACACTGGAGTGAACAGGCCTGAATTATACATGACCCGAGAGCACTTTGCCTTCAAAACAGAAGAAGTAGAGTGTCCATGCTGGAGCTCTGGACTCACACACACACACACACACACTCCAAGAGACATCGTGTTTGAAGACATAGTGAATAGAATGGACAGCGAAGGACACATTCTACAGCAGCCTGTACTCTCCTAAACCATGCATTGACTATCTATGGTGGCAATACCAGCATACTGTATACTGTGCATTATCAACTGTTTCTAATTTATGAATGTGAAACAAGTTGTAACAATAAATCTTTCGAGCAATAGAATGCTATGCTATTGTCACATGACAGTGATGTCCATTTTTCTTTTGAAAAATCATAAGTTTCATTTTGCATTTTTGTACAATTTTGTATGCAAAAGTCATAACATTTGGCAGATTCTGGTCATACCGCCTACTCTACAGCAAAAATAGTACATTCACATGCATGTGCCTTCATGCACCTGGCAGTTTCTTTTATCCAAAATGAGGTTATTTGTTATTTATTTATTTATTGCTAGTCAAATGAGTAGTATGGTCGTAGGCTATTCTGAGCATGCCAATATCATTTTGCAAGGACTTCCCATCTGCAAGACTCACCCAAACCCTGAAATACACCTAATGTTATAGGATAACATCAAATTAAATAACATTAAAAAGTTAATTGAATGAATAAATGGAACAGAATATTGAAATGAAACTAAGTTAAAATAATATTTTTTTAATAAAAATAAAGGAAATAATTAAATTGATATGGAACATTGAATATGGAAATTAACTAAAATGATTGAAAAACTAAAATAATATACGAAAAAGTACTGTATTTCAAAATACACACAAACAAAAAGTAAATAATGCAATAATAAAATATGATATTAAAGAACAAAAACATTAAAGTTCAACAAAGAACACACGCGCACACACACACACACACACACACACAATTCCATTCTCCAGTCTGCTGTGAGGACTCAATTCGTGGGCTTCTTCCAATACCTTTCCTGAAGTATGAAAGTGAGAAAAAGTATGAGTGAATGAGCCTGAGGGAAACTGAGACACTTTCTTGATCATTCTCTCATTCATGCCCTGGTCCACAGTGATAGGGCAAAAGGCATTATGGGAAGACATTCATTAGCCGTGCAGACACGAGTGCCCTGCGGCCGATAAGCTCAGACTCCCGGATTTTGCCTGTAATAGTGCAATCGGGCCGCCAGCCTGTTCTGACTCTATTTACAATAGCTTATCTGAACATACAGCAGCCCTCGCATCCTCTGCTGCTGCGACACGCACCGCTGCCCAGGCCCCAGACTACAGATGCTGTGTAATATATGTTTTTAATCTCGGCCAAGACAATCCAACATCTCTTCAGCGAGTCATTCATCTCCACGTCTGACTGAGTCTGTGCGGTTTTTCATCTCTAAAATGAATGCGGCAGTCAGGCGAAAAAGCTTCCTGGGGTAATGATGCTATACGTGTGTCTGCTCTTCAGGAGGAAGACATTCATATGCTGAGTACATTACAGAGCAAAGCAGGATTACATTTCTGATTGCTTCTGTGTGACACAAAGAGGTTACTTGTCCCCTCTTGACCTTTGACCTGCTCAGCGACACAGCAGTGTATAAGAATGACATGTTGTTGTATGCTTTAATTTGGAAAGGGGTTTTCTAATGGATTTTCCATTTCCAGAAATATGGACAGATTACTCATTGTTATTGATATTTTGGTCATATGCCCCCAAATCCATACAATATAATACAATTAATAAAACAAAAAAGTTACATTTTGGCAACCACATGGTGACAAACTTGTTTCGTTATTCATTATTTCATTACTATTCCTAATTATAAATAAAACAAAAATAAAAAAAAAGACATAAATGAATTTAGAGTTTTCATGCAGTAACAGTGCAAAAATTGAAAATGCAGAAAACAGCTTGGAACATTTTTTGAGGTAATATTGAGATTTCTGCCTTTTGATTGAGAGACATAAGAAGGCAACTCTGTGCAGAGTGTGAGACATTGAGATCTCTTCTGAAACTCTATAGAGGAGACACGTGTTTCCAATTATAGTCTATAGAATAGTCTGTGAGCGAGTGCAGGAGACTGAACTGTGATTAGTGAATGTTGACAGCGTGACACCCACGCAGATGAAAATATGTGTATGTGACATATTTCAATGGCATTTTACTTCTACAAATTTGTCAAAAAGATTAAAAAAAAGAGGGTGATGTCATCTAAAGTCTTACTAGAGCATTAATTTTGGTTTTAACCTGCATTGATAAATTTGTTTACATTCAATCCAGAAAAAGGTCATTTTTAAACTAATTACTTAGCACTTAAAATTGTACTACTGTATATTATGGCATTTAAAAAATGCCACATTTTGGAGTAAAGAGAAGCCAGCCATGATTTAAAGGATTCTGGGAAGCAGCCCATAGAATCTCCTCCAGGTTCATGATAGCAGCATGTTTTTCCCAAGAGGACTGAAGGCATGTATAGATAGGGCTGAGAGCATCTTTGTGTCTCTGGAGGGTTTTTCTCAGAGGGAGAAAAAAACATACTGTGTTTAATCCACTTACTCGTGTGAGTCTAAACACACACACACACACACAGAGAGAGAGAGAGTACATACACTCCAGTCACGTGGCTGAGACTTTCTGAGATTTACTGTGTAAATTGTATACTAGATGAAAACTCAGCTTTTTATCACAGAAATAAATTTTAATTTCACTAGATATTCACATAGAAAATTGTTACTTTAAATTGAAATAATATTTCACAATATTACTGTTTTTATTGCATTTTTAATTAAATGTACAGGGATATAACTGGCCCCATACAAAAAGGCTTTATTGACTTCTACAGTATGTATAATGTAGCATAGTCTTTAGCAGTGGTTTTCAATCCTATTCCTTAGGACCCACTGCTCTGCACAGTTTGCATGTCTTCCTTATCTGAAACACTCATTCACAGAGCTCTTTCTTAATGAGCTGGTGTATCTGAATCAGGTGTATAAATTAGGGAGACACGCAAAATGAACAAAGCTGTAGGCCCCAGGAAGATGTTTGAAAACCCCAGTTTTTTTTTAATCTGGCAAAAAAATGTTTTTGCATAAATAAATAAATAAGAAAGGATTAGAATTAGGACATACACACACTGCTGCATATTCTGAGCGGTATCCCTGAATATTTTTATGTATATGTTTAAACCCTCCAGCTATGTGTCTGTCTGCTGATGTTAGGGTATCCTCAACTTCCTGCTATCCTAATAGATTTATGTTAGCACTGAGCAACACACACACAGCAGTGCATCAGCATTGGTTTACAGATGATTCACTGCACATGATGCTCAAATGCCTCGCCATGCTTTGATTTATCACCAATATCATAAACCTCACGGGAAGAAGCATGAATGATAATAATTCACATAAGAACAATAATTCAAAAGTTATTCAAGACAAGGATCACATTCCTTGCTACATGTAACTGCAAATCCTCACATCCTACTTCTTTATTAACTGTATTTAGGGTTTTAGGCACCGTTCAAATGCTGATCTATCGATCACAATCTGTGCTATAAACACAGCTGTCGTCGACTGCCAAAAAACATTCATGCCTTCACACATTTCCGTACATTTCTTTGTCAATCCGGTATGTGCATGTATGCAGTTCCAGGAAGACAAATGACGTCCTTTAGGATGTGTTTACTGAAGATGGATGGTGTGTTTCTGTATGCGCACAATAATAATACGAGATGTCAAGCACTCAGTGTAGAAGCTCTCCAGAGGCCGAAGCCTGCATCTATCCCAGCTTCCTCTTCCAATTTTATTTGCTTCCTGAGTTCTCATCGTCTTCAGCAGCATGCTCCTTTTTCCTGACGGATTCAGATAGGACTAGTTTTAGACAGTTTTTAGACAGATAGGATAGTTTTGGCTGGAATTTAATTGTTACAAAAAACTTTGGCTCTTATCAACTACAGTGTAAGCTTAATTCACACAGAGCACCAGTCTTTCATTCACACTAACTTAACCTTTTCACAAAATATTATGCAGAATGATACGAATATTTTATTAATTATTTTTAATGCAATTTTTATTGTATTTTAAGCATTTTATTAGAAAAAAAATGTCTAAAATATTTAGAAATCATTCTTCAGAAATCATTTTAATGTGCTGATTTGGTGCTCAGGAACATTTCTTATCATTATCAGTTAAGTTAAAAAGAAAAGCACATATTAGAAATGTAATCTTTCGTAACATTGTAAATGTCTTTTATGTAGTTTTTGATCATTTTAATACATACTTTACATGTAAGTACACATTTTTATTTTTTTTAAATATATCTATGTATTGTAATGAAGCGGACGGGACCCAGATGGTAAGTATGGTAAACAATAATGTTTATTTTCACAGAATAAACGAATAAACAGTCTTTGAAAGGTGATTAATAAATGTTACTAACTGAGACAAGTTAGCTTGATAATCTGTTAAATACTGATAAATCCCTTTTGTTCCAGATGGACGATGACATAGTGCTACACTGAGACGGAGACAGACGAACAGATGACCACAACCACAATATGAAGAAGGGAAGGAAAGGAATCCTGGAAACACACGTAGGAGCAAGGAGTACACTAGGAGAGATCAGGCAAGAGTATAGGTGAGTATCAATGCAATTGTTAGATCAGCGTGAGTCCACTTTCATAGATACAAGCTTGGACAATGACTGTTGTGAGGTGTGTGGTTATATGTGGTCGTAATTAGCATGGTGATGAAGCGCTGTGAGGGAGTGAAGGTGGAGCCTGGCATGGATGTAACTTACGCTGTGGTGGTCCACCTCTTCTTCGAGGTGCTGGTGCGATTAGGATGAGTAGTGTGGTATTCCTCCAAAATATTGGGATCCATTACGTCCTCTCATGGGACCCAGGACTTTTCCTCTGGGCCATACCCTTCCCAATCAATGGTAGTCCAGCTTACCACCACGACGCTGGAAATTTGAGAATGTCCTTGACCTTGTCGATGGCACCTTCCTCGGCGATCAAAAGAGAAGGGGGTTCTTCAGGGCCAGGCACAGGGGGCAAGAAGGGGATCATGATAGGGTTTCAGGAGTGATACGTGAAATGGGGGTGGATTTTGTACTGAGGAGGTAGCTGTAATCAGTAAGTGACTGGATTGATATGCTACACCACGGTAAAGGGACTAACAGACCCTCTCACTCTCCCGGAACCAGTAATCCATTGCAGGAACGTCGGATGGCTCACCAGACCAGGGGAAGAGTGGGGACTGGAAACCGAGTATGCAACGGAAAGGTGTTAGTCTGGTGGTCGCTTGACGGAGCGAGTTCTCTGCATACTCGGCCCAGCCCAGGTACTGGTTCCAGGTGTCTTGGTGGCCATGGCAAAAGGTACGGAGGGACCACTCCACTTCCTGGATCTTTCGTTCTGTCTGTCTGTTGTTATGGGGGTGACAGCCAGAGGAGAGGCTTACAGCCACACCTTATAGTCAGAAAAAAGAATGCCACACTCGGGAGATAAATTGGGGTCTTCTGTCCGAGACTATGTCTTCTGGTAGATCATATGAGAGGAAGACATTATCGAACTGGAGCTTGGCTGTGTCCCAGGCTGTAGGGAGACTTTTAAGTGGTATGAGACTACAGAATTTTGAGAATCTATCCACAATTAGTAGGACACAGGTATTACCTTCAGTTGTTGCTAGATCTGTGATGAAGTCGACCCCCAGGTGTGACTAGGGGCAGTTAGGTGTGGGAAGTGGAAGGAGTTTTCCAGATGGTAAGTGTTTTGGACTCTTGGACATCGCACTTTCCCGACACCCTCTCACGTACCTTTGCACATCTTGTTTATCAATTCATCTAAATTAACGTGTTAAAGTCCCGGCCCTAATATACATATACAGTGCCCTCCACTAATATTGGCACCCTTGGTAAATCTGAGCAAGGTGGCTGTGAAAATAATTCTACATTGTTTATCCTTTTAATTTTTCATTCAAAAAATTCACTAAATTCTAACCTTAAACCTAACCTAAAACAATTAAAATGGGGAAGGAAAAACTCAGGCTGAAATAAATGTTTTTCTCCAATACATGTTGGCCACAATTATTGGCACCCAAATATTACTGTCCTTTTCCCAAGATAACATCTCTGAGTTTTCCTGTAATGTCTGATGAGTTTGGAGAACACCTGAAAAGAAACCATTCCTTCATCCAGAATCACTCCTTTATATTACCAGCTCCATGTTGGTTCTCCTCGTTAGATCACCTCACTCAGGGTTCAGGTCAGAGGACTGGGACAGCCATGGCAAAAGCTTTTAATTTTTTGCTCAATGACTAATTCTTGTGTTTATTTTGGATTATTGTCCCAGTGGCCTATAATAGTATTTTTAACAGAGTCAGTGAATTATTGTTTTTTTGTCTTATTTCCACAGCCACCTTTGCTCAAATTTAGGGCACTGTATGGTGAGGTTAGTGAAAAAATCTGAGGGGGGAATGATTTTGAAAACTTTTTTTCTCTCCAGGTTAAGGTTACTTAAAGCTTGAATTAATGTTAGTGTGATCTTTCAACAACGTACATGATAAATCCGTCTTTTTAGACAAGTAAATGGATGTCATGTCATTAAACGTTTTTATACAATGGAAAATGTTTTTAACATGATTACAATTTAATAAAAAAGTAATTCCCTGGTGATTAAAACAGCAAATAAATTATACAGAGAGAGCGAGCCAAGAACAGTATCAACAGAACTTTCTAAAAACTGAGTCAGTTAAACCATTGGGTCCCATTTTATATTAAGTGTCCCTAATACCTGTGTACTTACATAGTAACTAGATCTGTATGTAGTGTACACACAGGCAGCAACCCTCAGAATGGTGTGTTTAGAGTACCAATGTGTAACAGGACATTGGTAACAACACTTTTTGGTAATGAAAGTACAAATGTGTAGCAGGACTAACAGCACTTTTTGGTATATAAAGTGTTACACTTTATATTAAATAAACAATTGCTATGATTGATGTGTCCCTGGGTCGACATCTTTATTGACCGTGGAACAACATTGTGATTAGCCAATCAGAATTTATGAACCAGTTTATAGTTTTGTGAAGTTTAGGCTTACAATCAGTGTTTGGTGCTTGTATATCAGTGTCAGTCACCTATTATTTCCTCTGATTTTAGGCATTACTCATGGGTAGGGTTAGATTTGGGTGTAGAGATATGGTCAAAACTAAAATTTTGGAATAAAATGCTGTTCAACTTCCAGGGCCAACAAAATATGTTAACCCAGGAACACGTCGAACTCAGCAAAATCAGGACGTGTGTGTACTTACACTGTGGTTACATACTACATACACATCTAGTAATTATGGAAGTACACAGGTATTAGGGACACTTCATATAAAGTGGGACCAACCATGGTGCCGCAAAATTATTCCAATTGTTCCAAATGGATCACATATCGATCACATATAGTTTCACTTTCACAATGACACACAGCCTCTCCAGAACATGGCACCTGCAGCAACACTACAGCGATAATAATAGCTCTGCATTCTGTCTTTGTGTAAACATTTGGGTGGTGTTAAAATAATCCAAAATATTTGTGATGTAGAAAAGTGGGGGTATGTTTAAATGATAATTGCAGTAATTGCAATCAGGTGATTACGTAAACATTGTGCCTGACTCAGTTCTGACTCTCTGAACAAGCGTTATGGATGTGAAACTTCTCTTCCCTTCTGCATCTGTTTACGTAATTGTCTCTTTTTGTCCTCGCTGCCATCTCACATTCTCTCTATCTGTCCCTTGTTCTCTGATCTCCAGAGGGTTGGTGACCTTAATGTCACGTGTGACATCATTCCGAACCTTCAGTATCCACAGAGACTGAGCAAAAACAACATCAATAACCCTTCGTTACACAACTCTGACACACATCAAACAAACTGAGAGCAGCATCACATCAACTATAATACAATATAATTTGAATCTATGCATTCTTAAAGGTGCTCTATGCGATCTTGCAAAACACTAGGGGTACAGGACGTACACCAAAGCACAAACAAACTTCGCCCAATTAATCGTCAAGATTGGCTTCTTGCCGGTTGTTTGGCAAAAGTTTGTTTTTGTTGTGGTGCAATACCAAAAGTGTTTCTTTTGGTATTGCAGAACCCTGTGTTGTCTTTGGAGACCGGGTTTTTTCCCAATGTATTCAGAGGGCAGACAGCAAGACGATCAAGAGGTGATGCATACGGTTTGAGATAAAAATGAAATCGAGCTAAAATCCTGCAACATTGCATAGAGCACCTTTAAAGTTAACAAGCATTAAAGTTTGAGCATTATACTTTGTACTACTTACACTTACTGCTAAGAGTACTGTGCATCATAATTTGACAACACACCTGTTCACCATCTCCAAAAAATAGATCAGAAACAGTCACTAATTTCCAAAGGAAGATATGGGAGATTCATTTCAGGATCTCATTTAAGGTTCAAATTTAAATTATATTTCCAAAAAACGTATGGTTATGAATCATTTTTTCTTAAATAATTATTTTAAAATTTTAACATAAGTATTTTAGTTGATTAGCTCTAGAAAACCTTCTCTTTTTTCCCAGACATATTAGTGGTCAGATGTTCTGTTTGGATATATACCTCAAAGCAACGTTAGTGTTTGTATTTAAAGAAGCAAATACTTAATTTAATAATTATTGCAGTATTTATTATGTTTCTGCCATGTTACATGTGTCAACAGTTCTTTTAACCCTAACTAATGCATTATGTACCCTTTTATTTCTTAAAGAAAACATCAATTTACAAACACATGAATTCCAGACTTTAACCCTAGTCTTTGGGATGTACTGGAATAAACTGTACAGAGTGATTCAGCTCTTTCACTATCAAGATTTCAGCCAAAAATTAACGCAATTCTTAATGTTAATAAGTGTTTAGATGTTTCATAAGGTTGTCAAAACAATGTCATGTCAAATGCAGACCATAATCAAAGCCAAAGATGGTCCAACCAAATATAAGAGTGTGCAACTTTTTACATTATTAATAATTAATTATTAATCATTCAAAAGCACTAAAGCTAAAAGGTACATCTTTCTACTTATTTACTCCAAAATGGTACATATTAGTAACTTAAAGGTACATGCTGGAACTTTAAATGTACATAGTAATATTAGTAAATAGAGTGGCATTTCAGAGATAGTTTTTGTATGAGAATGTACAATCATTCATTCATAATTTTACAATGGTGAATATGCAAGTAACAAGACCACTATATATATGTGATTGAGATTGCAAAAAGCAACAAAATTCTAACATGTAAGGCTTTTGAATGCTGATGTCATCATTTTTATGAGTTATATAGAGATGTGCAAACAATTCCCAATGTAACATTGTAATATTATATTTATATTTTCCTAAGAAATACAGTAACTTCTGTGACAGAAAACTTGCAGTCAATCATTTTGCACACTCGGATTTACTGATTTTGGATTTGCTGTCATGTGGTTGTGGGGGATTTTGGAGGGAGAACATGTTGCTGAAGAGATTAGTTAGCAAAGTTGACAAACATCACTTACAGTACATGAACTTTAAGAAGCTGAACCCTTTTAGATTGGCTGTTGTGTGAAAAAGCATGTGGGGTCGTAACAACATGAGAGTGAATAAATCAAATCAGTGTTTTCACTTTGTATGAAAACTATCCAAATGTTTTCCGGGGGGTGTGTGTGAGAGAGTGTGTGTGTGTGGTGTCTGGCCCTCTAAACAGGTTCTTTCATGTCTGTTTGAGAGATGTACAAAGAGCACAGCTGCTTTGGCACATCTCTAAACCTGAACGTTTACACACACACACACACACTTTCATCTCCACTGCCATCACCCTGTCTCATCTCACCCACACCACACAGCCCTGAGCCGGGCAACAATACACACTTACTCACAGTTTCATCACACACTTAAACAGAGAGATGCTGTATGAACTAGAGGTAGTGCTGAAAGCTCAATGAGAGAACTGGAAAAAACACTTAAATAAGATGATACTCTGATGAAGAAAAATCACAAATGAGATCTATTTGATATTTTATTTACCTGAGAGATGAGAGTCTCCTGCTTCCTGTTTCTTCTAAGAAAATGACTCACAGTATTCTCACATGAATCTTCACTTGATTTTCAGATGAGATCTTGTCTCAAATTTGCAATATTGCCAAATACATTTCAAACATACTATACAAAATCTGTAATAGCTCAAACACTTTAACTCTTGCTCCTAGACAACAGTGAGATTAAAAGTGGAAAAACCTGAGTCTCATGCTTCTCAGATGTTTCTCCTGAGAAAAAGACTCCAGTAATCTCACATGTGTCTCCTCAGGAATTTCAAATGAGATCTTAACAATTTCTTAAACAGTGTTTGATTTCCAAATACACTGTATCTTCAATACACCATCTGAAAATACCTCAATTGTTTCTCCCTAACAACAAAATTAAATGGAGAACAAATTAAATGGAGAACTTTTATAATGTTTCCTGCTTTTATTTGTTTCTATCCTGGAAAAAAAAATGACCTCAGTGATCTCATATGTCTCCCCTGTAGTTTCAGACGAGATCTCAACAAGCTCAGTTTGCAAACAGTATTCTAAAAGTACCTCAATGGTTTCTCCTAGACAATGAGATAAAATGTGGAACAAATAGAGACTTGTTGACTCTAGTTCCAACAATGTCTCAAACTGCACTTACAGTAGATTAGCAGATACAGATTCCAGTTGTCTAAAAAATGTTTATAGCTCAATTGGTTTCCTATACACAGTAAGCTCAAAACAAGAACATATTGGGACTTCATTAGTCTCCAGCTTGGCAGATGTTTCTCTCTTGAGAAAAAGATCCCAGTAATCTCATGTGTCTTCTTTAGACTTAATATAGGTTGCTTAATATTTGTTTTATATCTCTATACTATTAAGGACCTTGCATATCGAGTTTTTGCAAGTGTTTTTCTGTATTCTTCGCATTCGTCATTCTTTCCTATCAAAATGCTTATTGTAAAAATGCAGATAATCGAACCTGGTCCAATATTTTTATGATGGACCAAGGATTTGGAGGCAGTGTGTAAAGGTCATTGCACAGTCAGACATTTTCTTCTAAAATTCTCACACATTAAAAAATAAATCATGTGTAAACAGTAACTCGTTTCGTCCGTCATAATACAAATTTAGATCAGGTTTTATTTTCTGCATGATCACATCCATAACAAGCTTTTAAATGGGAAAGGATGATGAACTAGCAAAATGTAAAAAATTACAATTTCAGAAAAATTACAAATTCAGGATCTTAATTTCTGAATGTGTGAAAATTTCGGACTCAGTTTACTGTAAAAACTACTTAACGCAAAACTGGAAGCATTAAGTCTCCTGAGCTTTTAAAAAAACAACCTCTGACAAATGAAGTTTTCATCTTGTTCAGCATGTAGACCAATTTCATTATGACTAGGTAAACATTATTAGATGTTGCAGACAACATTTAAATCCAACAGACACCTAATGGGAACCTTAATTTAGCTAGTCAACGACAATCAGGTAATATCAACAAATAGATTCTGGTTAATAGAACTCAATTTCATTCAGTTCAGGCACCCCACTTGGAGGTTCGCTTTATGAAACAATTTTCTTAATATTTGCACTGCGGGGTGCTGTATTGTCTGCTGAGTCAGCCTGGCAGACTCGTTCCCTACAGTCTTTTGTTATGCATGTGCAAAGGTGCCTTTGTGAAAAACATAAGGAAACGTAAAGTTAGAAACATACCACCATCTTGTTGAGGGAGACCCAGCAGTCGGAGGGGAAGTCTTGCAGCATGGGCACCAGAAACTGAAGACACCCGTCCCAGTGACACAGCAACAGCATCATTGCTATCAGGTTAAAAATCCTCATCACTGCACTCGCCAGGTCATACGTCATATGGAAGATCTGCAGAGGAGAAGCAATTGAAGAAGCTTGTGAAAGTCCATTTAAAAGTGAGCATATTCAGGAAACCTGTCTGAGATCAGGAATTATTTCTGCAGCTCTGTTTAGTACCACAGGAGACACACAACAATACTTCCCAATTTAAAAAAAGTGAAAAATGTACACTTTTATAAATGTATATAGTTCATATAAATTAACTGTTCATAGCTTACTATGAATTCATCTATTAATAAATTATGCTAACATTGTTATTCATTAGTATATTTTTATTTAATGCCATTTCTGCATCTATTTGCTATTTTCATAGCAAAAAAAATACAAATGTGTATAGAAAAACCAGCAACACACACATTTTACTACACAAGATTCTTTACATAAAAAAAAAGAAACTAAAAAACTAAGAAAATAAAACGTTTCCCGGCAAAATTACACTAAATCATTCTTCAAGTGAGTTCACTTCATAAGTTTACTACATATACATTGAAAGCTGTTGTTGTTCATGATTAATTTAGAACACCTGATGCATTAACTAGTGATAACTACGTAAACTGTCTATGACGTGTTCACAAAAATAATACTAATAAAATAAAATGAATAGAATTTGTCATTAATGAAATGTAAGGGTTATTATTAATTGCTATATACAAATATTTATGCCATGTAATATATATATATACAGTATATATAAGTGTGCATGTATTCATACTTGCCAATATAAAGAACTTTGCTCTACATAGAAAAGTGCCTTGACTTTTACAAAAAAAAAAAGAAAAAGAGAGAGGGTTAAACTTTCCCTTACAAATATGTCCTCTATAGAAAATAATATATTACAGTATTTGCTCAGTAGATTTGTAGATTAGACTTTCTGGCACTTGGTTTTCCAGAGAGTTTGTCTAAAGCCCAGCAGCTACGCATGAATCCTCTTGGGTTTACTTAGTGAAGGAAGAAAGATTCTTTGCAAGTAGCTAATCAGACCTCTGAGCCTTTTGAAATGTACCCACAGGTCTCATTCTCCTCTCTTTCTCTTCCTGTTTTCTGAAGCTGATTTTTCATGTGTGCTCTCTACAGAATATCAAAGCAGATGAACAGATGAGCCAGCATCTATCAACACTTCAAGAGAGTCACTTCAAGAGAAATTTGCATCTGGATTGTCAGGTAATACCATTTTATTAATGTGTTCACAATTGTTAATGGTCATGCATGAAAAAAACAATGTGTGTGTTTGTGTGTGTGTGTGTGTGTGTGTGTGTGTGTGTGTGTGTGCATATATATATACATATATTTATTTTTTTTGGCATTTTCCCTTTTGCACTAAAATCAATTTATTATAATACAATGTGTATTTTACTTAAAATAAAATAAATAATAATAAACAATACATTTGGCCTTTACGGTATGATGTTTGAACTTGCTCTCTGTCTTTTGCATTAAAATATAATATAATATGTATTTTAAAATATAATTAATTAAAATTAAATAAATTTGGTCTGTGACAATGGCAACGAATTATGATGTTTGGACTTCCTTTATATCTTTTGCATTATTATTTGACATAATATAATGTGTATTTTACAATAAAATACTATTTAATTTAATTAAATAATACATTTAGTCTGTTAGACAACACCAACAATTTATGATGTACAGTAAGGGATTGCACTACGCTGTTTGTATAAAAAAAAAACTAAATAAAATAAACACCCAGCACTGAGTCCGTCAAACACAGCACCTGGATCAATTTCAGAGATCCTTCAGAAGGCTTTTTTTTAATTGACCAGCTCTCTGTCGAAACATTGACTCAGGCCCCGAAAACCTAACTTGATTAATGACCCTTATCGAACATCTTCCACGTCAAATGGCCATCAGACACTGGACATTTGTTACCGCTCAAAGCAGTCCATCAGTCAGCAGACAACTACACAGCAAGACACTCACTACAGGCCTGACGGACATCATTTAGCTTTTTTAAGGATAAATAACCTATATAAGAAGCACTGGATCATGAATGAAGGAAAATCAGCCAGTGTATTATTTCATTGTTTACTAATATACAAATTGCAAAAACACAATATAAAACAGTAATATTGCGAGATATAATTACAATTTGAAATGACTCTTTTCTAATGTTCTCTTGTTTTCTACATTATAATATATTTTAAGTATAATTAATCCAGTCTGGTATAAGTGGTAAAAATAACGGTTTACTTATGAAGCAGCACAACAGTTTTCAGCATTGATCAATAATCAGAAATGCGTCCTGAGCAGCAAATCAGTATATTAGAATGATTTCTGAAGGATCATGTGACACTGAACACTGGAGTAATGACGCTGAAAATTCAGCTTTGATCACAGCAATAAATTACATTTGAACATATATTAACATAGAAACACTTACATTAACTTGTAATAATACATAATAAAAACTTTTTTATTGCATTTTAGAGCACATAAATGCATCTTTGGTAAGCATAAGAGCCTTCATTAAAAGCATTAAAACTTTTTTTAAAACTTTAGACAAGTACAATACTGTATTCATCGACCACAGAGAATCCATTTTTACTTCAGTTGTTTGTGTTACTCTCTGTACTCGTCCTCAACATTGTGCCTTTGCTTTGTCTGGGATTCAGACCACGATTTGTTCATTCACTCTGTCTAACTCAATTTCCTGAGCCGGTTTCCAGTGCAAATGCTAACTAAGAGATTCGCTCCCATTTATATCTGGTATCTGGTTTCCATGAGGACAGCTGGGATTTGCTAGAGCGCAGAGGAGCTCTACTTCCTGTAGAGCAGGATGCAGACCTCAGTCCTGCCAATCCACCTTCCTGCTGCACTGCATCAAGTACACTAGATATCAACAAGCAGATTCTGCTGGCTTTCGAAAGATTGTTTAAAATAAATTAATGGTTTTTTTTTAGCAAGGGTGCATTAAATTTGTCAGCAAAGACATTTGTAATGCTATGAATAAATTTTATTTGAAATAAATGCTGTTAAATTTTCTAAAATGTATCACAATTTTTCCTCTAAGAAATTTTGAAGCAGCACAACTCTTTTCAACATTGATGATAATTAAAAATGTTTCTTGAGCATTAAAACAGCACATCAGAATAAAGACTAGTAATGAATAATGTGCTGAAAACTTAATTTCGATCACAGGAATAAATGACAACTACACTCAGAGTTCATATAATGTGTTTTCAGGATTTTCTTTCTCTCTGCAGTGTTACAAGCTGCAAAGTAGCGAAGACTAAAGTTTCAAAACCAAAGAGATATTCTTTATAAAAGTTATGAGGTGTCCACACCCCCCTAAAACGACTTGTTTAAACATGCCTCCACTTTTCTACATCACAGAGTGGGTTTAAGTTCCTAACAAATGTTAACGGAAAGAAAGAAGGCGGAGCTATTATTCTCGCTGTAGTGTTGTTGCCAGCGCCATGTTCAGGAGACGCAGTATGTCGTTGTAAAAAGTCAAACTATTTTATTTGTGCTTCAAAAGAGGACAAAACTAGAAATCAGTGGTTTACTGAGGACTGATTCCAGAACCTGACAGAGCGGTCTATGCTGGCTGTGCACAGAGACTAGAAAGTGAGGCAAATATAACTTTGCAAGAACAGACGTTTTAACTTTTATTAAAAGAACCCGCTCCTTACTTTTTTTAAACATAAGTTTTGAGCAGTGAAGGGTAGTGCTTGTTTCTCTGATCATGAATGTAGATATGGTGTTGTGTTTGAGAGGCGTGATGCAACACGTAAAAAAACAGTATAAGCCATGATAATCAGTAATTATGTCTCCACTGGATGCAGCAAATACCTCGTTTGGTTTCATAGCGCAGAGACACAGCATCACGTTATGGTCAGAGGCGTAACATTGCCGCCAAACAAAGGTATTCGCAGTGCACTGGATAACTGACCAATCAGAGCACTTTAGAATGATGAGCTTAGTACAAATCAACCCAAGGAGGCGGGGCATAGGATAAACAATAATGTACAATAAGTGGAAAATTATGTTTTTTTAATTAAGTTAATTTTTTTTTTAACTTTAAAGGAGAAGTTCACTTTCAAAAAAACTTTTGCTGATAATTTACTCACCACCATGTCATCCAATATGTCCATGTC
>JAUCNO010000663.1:2887071-2923984 GCA_032353835.1 Enteromius viviparus | reverse complement strand
CTTTAAGTCCATCTCATGAAAAATCGGAGCAGAAACAAAGGTGTTGCGTTTATATTTTTGTTGAGTGTATATACATACATATATACATTTTGTTATTTGGGTCTTTTATATCCATTTTCTAAATATTACTTAGTTTTTTTATTATAATTTATTATCAATACATTTTTAGACCTGAAAATCGTATTTTTAAACTCCTTACAATTTCCTGATTCCTTTCCATTATAGTGGGAATCCAAAATCCCTCTTTAATAAATAACAAAAAGAAAACATAAAAAAGGTTCAATCATTCAGACCTGACTGAATAAATCTGCAGTACAGTGCCATCTGCTGAACTCTTACCCTTCTAAAGTGGGTACACCCTCATGCCGCACTCCTTGTCTCCGAGGAACGTGTCGTCCCCGTGGCTGTCTGGCCCCGTAGCGCTGTCGTGAGGCCATCTCCCGTTCTCTGCGGTTCTCTGCGTCACGGTTATCTTCGGCTGGCAAACCTGCTCTGAAGTCGAAGCCCTCATCGAAGATCCCCAGTGCAAACTGCCCGTAACCATGCGGGAACGTAAACAAGTGCTGGTCCACATTCTGACGGGTGAGGGGTAAAGCTTTGGTGAGTCGTTTCACACACATGTGATTTTCTTAATGTGGCATCTGTGGTTTTTTAAGCAATACTGGAGGCCTGGGAGAATATTCTACACTGCTTCAGCAATTTATGATTTGCATGCTTGCGATCTATTACCCATAGCCTAATCTGTATGTTGCCCTGGATAAGAGCATCTGTTAAATGCATTTAGTCAAAGTTTGCATTGTGGGCCAGAAATCTCACTCTTCACTCAATATATATGGACTCAAGAAAACTCAGCGGCCAAAAGCAGTTAGAGATACAGTGAACGATAGCTCACCTCAAACGAGGGCCGATTCTGATCATTAGAGGCTGTAGATGTGGACCCATTCTCTGAACTGAAAAAAAGGTAAAGAAAAAGAGATTTTAAAAAAAATGATATAGCAAATGTATATTCAGGCAAAAAACGTGATAGAAAAGACTGAATCTTCACATGATTGTTTCTGTTTCTATTGCTTTTATAAATCTTTCACAGTGTTTAGAGCTGAGCTGTCTTCCTCTAGTTGAGGAAATCAATGTAGCAAACAGATTTCCTGATGTGGAATCCCATCCAGAGAAAGACATTTTGGCAAAAACAATGCAATATTATTATTATTATTTTTTTTGTCCAGACTGAAATCACTTCTCCAGATCCACAGTAGCAGGTCAGTACTTTACCTTCCCTCCTCAGGCAACTCCTCGATGAAGCCGGACTCACACCGTGGACAGATGTAATCCTGAAAACACAGGTCACAACAGTACATTAACACCACCCACTGAATCTACTGATAAAGTGGATTTACAGCACAATATTGGCATCTAACTGGGGTCAAAAAAAATGCTGAAGTGCAAAAATTTTGAAGCTGAAAACAGATATAAAACACATACAATATAAAGACATAAAAATAACACTGCCAAAAATACAGAGCTAATATATTACTGTTTAACATGCAATGTGCAATTTTTTATGATTTTAGTCAGAAAAAAAAAACACACATGTAATGTTTAATCAGCAAGACCTTAAGCGAATAATGTACTTTAGTACCCCTGAGTTAACACTGTCGTGTTGTACAGCATATTGGGACGGAGATGATAAAATAGTACGATACTACGATTTTCCTTTAAAAGCAGATCGTGGAGAAATGTTTATCGTCCACAATCAAAAATCGTCATATCACCCGCCCCTAGTAGGTAGAACTCATCTGCCATGAAAAACAAGTAAAACAGGAGTTAAATATAAAGTAAATGGATTCTGGTTTGTTTTGTGATCTAAAAATAAAAAGAAACTAAATGCAGAAGAGCTTGACTGATCTGTCATCGCAGCACTGTGGACATCTGCCGTATGCATGCACAGAAGAAACGGTTTGGGTTTGGATATGAACGATTTTGCCCAACAAGATAAGCCTTGATGTAGACTACAAATAAACATGTTGTACATTTAACACTTTTCCACAAATGAATACTGCAGAATGCCTTTATACTGCAGATTCTGTCTGGTCCAGTACCACGACCTCCGGCTGACCTGCAGCACTCGATCCTGTTTGGGCTCTTTCTAGAGCCTCCGCACAATGTCCGCAGGATAATAACACCACAGAATGATGAAGAGACAAGCAAAAGAGCTTTGTGACTCCATCCATTCTCTTCCCAGTTCCCCTCTCAAACCTCATACAAGGAGATCTCTGGCCTCGTATGTCCTGACAAATGAAACAGAGCTGAGGTTTCAGATGAATTCCTGACATGTCCTGGGCCAGCTGACAGTGAATTAAGGCAGTTTTACAAATGACATCGCCGTTCTCCAACCGTACTGAGTGTCAGCAGAAACTTGTAGAGTATGACTTTCATTAGCACGAGCTGCATGTTAATCAACCCCAAACCACTAGAGACACCAATGTCATTTTACTACGATTGTTATGCGTTTATTAATAATATATAATATTTGAAACTGTCCATTTTCATACCTACATAGTTTTTATTTATTTTTACTTCTTCAAATTATTTTAAAGGTATTTTTACCTTTTACTTATAAGGCTCATATATTTTATTTTATATTTCATATAACGCGACGCGTCTTTTAATTATTAAGTTTTATCTTAATCTGACATTACTTACAATAATTTCTCAAAATAATCAGCTGGTCTCATTACAAACAGTCTTCAGTTACAGTCAAGAAACCAGACCTACAGGAATCAAAACCACACGAAACGCAGATCAATAGAGTAACACCAACTTATACATCAACTTGTCAGTTTCAGGCAACAAGGAAACACGACAGATGTATAAAACAGATGGAATAATCAGTAAAAGCCAACTACTTAATCAGACATAAAAATGTTATTAGTATTATAGTTAATTATCAAAGACCATAAGGTATTAGTATTAACCAGTAGATTCCATAATAACCAATACTGGAAACTTAAAGCACACATAAAAAAATCTATTGGCAATTGATCAAATTATAAATATTGGATATCACAACACTTTATATGATTTAACTAACCAGCAGCTCTCACAACAATCAGCCTTCTCTCAACTAAATGACACAAATCACAGAAAATTAACTTGCCCAAATTTACCTACACGCCAAAATATTAAGACTTGACAGATCTTCTATAATTAGATCTGGTTAAAAACACAAAATATGACCAGCTAACCACTTAACCCTCTGCCAACCGTTTCAACCAATTATAACACAACACAAACGCTAAAGAGGAACATCAGCATCTGAACACTGGAAATGACTGGAAGTCTCTAGTAATTACCGAGTTGATGTCATAACAAGCAGCCTTTAGGTTTGATAGGTTACACAAACAGCAGAGCTCTGGAAAACTCTTTAATCTGCGCTCAGTTCTGCCAAGAGTCCGTCTGATTAAACTCTCACCTCTCCTATTAAGTGAAATTAAATTTAAACCTCATTTTAATCCTGAGTGTTGCTATTGGCAACCAGCAGCCTGTTAGCCGTTAGCACAGCGAACGCGGAGAAACGCGTGATAAAAGCGGCCGTTTGTTTCGTTACACGCATCCATACCGATTCAGAGCCTTCAGGAGAGGCTCGTTAAGACCGCGGCGTCTTACCGGGAGCCGAGGGCTGATCTCTTCCGAACACCGGTGACAGAAGAACCGGCAGGGCCGCGGGGGAGCTTCCGCCATCTTCGCTGCAGGACCGACTGAGAGCGAGAACGAGGCGAAGTACGGAAGCCCGGACGGAGCAAAAACTGGTACGCACGGACGACGGAACGCGTTTTGAAAATGACACAAATTGCAAAAAAAAACAAGTCTTCACATCAGAATATTTTGCAATAACGAAATAAACTTGGCTGCAATTTTCCAAGGCTATTTTTAGATAATGCAGATGAAATATAGTTTTGTTGTTGTTCTTCTTCACTTAGGCTATTTTATACACGAACATTTATTTATTTAACGTTTTCACCATGGTTAAAAAAAAATATTACCGCACAACATACAATAGTTGAAAGGGACACCTAGTGGAGAAAGAGAGAGTCGACGAATGTGTTTGAGGCATTTAAAAAGATCTATTTAACCATTTAAAGACCTCTTCGTGTTTGTCAGCAACGACCTGTTTTCATATAGCGTTACTGTACTATTTTTTTAAACGTACACAGAGATCTTTTATTATGATGATAAATCTGTAATGCTATTATCATCCTGCAGATGGTGCTACAGTACTTACCACTGTCCAGAAACGTAAATATTACTAATTTGAGTTCTCCTGTAGTGAAATAAATTAAATGTAAGATCTTAATAAATGAAGCATACAGATAAATTTGAACTTTAAAATGATGAAAATAAAAATAATGAAAATAAACAATAAAACATAAATAATTTCCTTGAGTTTAAGGTTAATATATTTAACTAAAACACTAAACTGAAACATTGTATTACTTGATATAAATGTTAACTGGAATCAAATTACTTCAACATTTAACTAAAATCAAACCTAAAAAAAATATATGTTTAAGTGTCTCAATGATACTGATTTCCAGTTTAATAATTTTCAGTCATAAAAGACTCAAGCATCAATTTAAATTAATTTTTTTAAGGAAGGACTGAAAAACTGTGTTTTAAAGTCGAACAAAGACAGTCTTTGAGGTCTCGCACACACACCTGTCAGCTGTGCTGTGAATTAGGTCTGACTGATGCTGACTACATCTGGCTGTCATCATGCATTTATGCCAACTTACATTCAGAGTTTGCCAGAGACGAGTGCTGCGGTGAGGGAGTAACAGACAATACCACATCCCTAAACGAGCTACTGCTTAGTATATATACATATATATATATATATACACACATTTTTAAAAAAATGCAAAACACAAGTTTTATGTTAACCAGATATGTTCTAAGAACATTTGCCATTATGTTCTATAAACGTTTTGTGACTGTTTCCAAAATGTTCTAAATGTCCTTTTTTTTTTTTTTTAAATGTTTTTTCTTCATTATACAAATGTTAAGCCAACATTCCATTTTATCATTTTGCAAACATTAAAATGTTACTTTTAAATGTTCCCTGAACAAGTAAATAAAAAAACAAATAAAACACACATATGTCCAACTAAAACATTTTAGAAAAAAGATGTTCTCTGAAACAATGTATAATTAATGTTATTGTGCTAACGTAAACCCAGATAACTTGATAGTAATATTCTATTATTTATATTACATAGTTTTTTTATATTCAGGTACAGAATTTTAACCCAAACTGTTTTGACTCTTTATAGCATTGAATAAAATAGTATTCATGTTGTTTGTCATTTGAAAAACGCTTCGATTTAAACTCTATATAAATATAGATTCATCTTTTTTCATTTCAAATAATCAAATACCAGATCATGGAACCAAAACCTTAAACATGAGGGAACTATTTTGAAAATCAAATGTTTATGATGAAACCAGACATATGAATATGAAATGAGAACTATATACAGATGGAATATGATTTCAATGAGAAATGTCCTCTACATGCTGCTGTAATAATTCACGCATTTCGATAACTTACAAAAACTCCCTTGACCTTACTTTCCAAAAACAAGAATAAGAAACAAGATCTGTAAACAAGAGCAGAAATCATCAGATGTGTTTTATACAGTGTGTGAAGTGAGTGCTGAGCTCTCAGAGGAGGCAGTTCATGCATTTGACGGCTTTGCTGCCATAGTCCAGACATTCAGGGCCGATGCACTCGCAGCAGGCGTTATGAAACCAGCGGTACTTTGATCCTCCCATCGACTCGCAGTACTGCTTACACTGACGGATGGACACGCAGTCATCAAAGTAGACCACCGTACACAAGGCATCTGAGGAATGAGAGCAGAACCAGAGGAAGAGCACATGTCAACCAGAGACAGGAAGAGAGGAGATTTTGTGAAGTAAAAGATAAGATCTTGCGGTGACATATTCAAGCTTTTTGTTTCATCTTTTGTCTAATTGGTCTAATCATCTTTGGTACTTTGAGACCAGATGAAATGATGTTTTGATATGACTTCCTGTAGACCTGTCAGGTGGTGCTCACCATCATGGACGCTGCTGCTGCTGGGCAGTGAGATGTTGTGGCTCTGGCTGTCGAGCGTCTCCAGGAAAGAGACGAGGTTCTCGTGGTGGGAAAGTTCCTCGGCGACGGGGAACGACACCACCATCATGTTTATGGGGGCGTCGCCTTCAGTCAGAGCGCGAAAGAGCGAGGGGATTGGCCGGTACAGCTCCTCTACAGTGCTCTTGGAGGTGGCAGGACTGTCGTTATAATTCCTGGGGTTACACATTCCTGTGGGACAGAAAAAAACAAAGAACTTCACCACGGTGCACACATAAAAACTGATCACAAATGAAGAATTTTCAGACTGTTTAGCTGCTATACATCTACTAACAGCATTGATTAAAGCTGATTTTTATTTTTTTTGTATTTTTAAATACATTTGACAATTTTTAACACTTTTATATTAAATGTAAATGTTTACATTATTTTATATTAATATTTGATTAAATATTGTAAAATTATTTTTTACTTAAATATTATTTACATTTAATTGTTTATTTTTATTAATATTTATTAATATTTTATTAATATTTTTTCTTGTCTTGTCTAAAATGTTAAACACAGTTCACCCAACAACAACAATTTTATCATCATTTATTTCCCCTGAATGCATTACAAACCAAAAATTAAAAAGATATAAATAAATAAATAAATAAATCTTCTTTTTTTCCTCTTAGACCAAAGGAGATTCAATAATGGTTTGTTTTTCACACAAAATATTTTTTATTTAATATATTTTAGAATATGTACATATTTTATTTTAATTTAATTTTGAACATTATATAAAAGAATGAAAGTGCTTATTATAAGAACCAATGTTTAGGATTATTAAGATTGAGTAAAGACAAAAATAAAATAAAATACATTTATTAGGATTACTATAAGGATTACAATTCTAAAAGCAAGAATTTTTTTTTTGTTTGTTTTTTTAAGAACATTTTATGTGTATTTTGGTGAACTTTTATTTTTAAGTAAATACTGTGACATATTTAAAGACAACCAAACATGACTGTCAACAGCAGCTCCACTTGGAGAGATAAACTGCTGGTAAGGACGTTAATCAGATGGTGGATGGAGGTTTTAATAAGGAGCAGAACGCTGCAGAGACCTTGTGTTTTAGATTATCTGCGGAGCGGCTGCCAGCACAGCTGCTTCTGATTACCAAAACCATGGCAGGTTCGGCCTTCAGGAACAGCACTCATCTCTCCTTTCCCTCTCCACCAATAAACGCGTGTTAGGAACAGAACGATCTCTACAATCTTTTATGTCCTTGAAGTGAGAAACGGATGCATCATGATAATTTTTAGACGTGCATCTTTGTCATCTGGTCCAAAAAAAAACAAGTTTCATCAGTAGCTTTGTTGATTAGATTATTACTGCTCATGCATTATTATGATTTGTGTTTTTCCAAACCTCTTTGCATCAGAAACGACTCATTTTTGTATTCAGGAATGATATGGTTTCGTACTCTGCTCAGCTGTGCCTTCAAAGCTCATCTGAACTGACCTGGAGTGTGTGTTTGAAGCCATAACACACAGAGTCTGATCTGGATCAGCTCACCTCACACTTTATACTGCTGTCAGAGGAGAGTACACCAGCCTTCCTGTCATCTACAAACTAGTCCTAATATTTACAAGTGCTCTCACTGCACTGGGAATGAGCCAAAGCTGTTAACACAACCTGAGCTCTTCAGTTTATAGTCTTGGTGTGACCCTAAATAATCCTAATAATCTTTTTTTATAATAACCACTTCATTTTATTTTCTTTCATTTATTTTCTTTTATAGAAGCATTTATTATTTAATGTTATGTAAAAGTTCTATCGTTTTATTTCATTGTACATAAACCAGATGTACAAAACATATTTGTTTATTTAGGTTGTGATGAGCATTACGGGACTATTTATTTTAGAATTCAAATTTAAGTGTATAAAATAAATTATATACCATAAATTATTATGGAATATGTATTTTAAGGGCCAAACTATTAAAATACTTTATTTTATCATTTACATCGATTTTTTTTGTTTTTAGACAAACACCTCAATAATGTATTTTATGCATATATACATTCTTTATATTTTTTATTTATTAAATTAAACCAATTCCTCAAACATAATAAAATAAAATACCCACATTAGGTATTGTTAAGAAATAATACGTATATATATCAAAACATTTTTAAACTATAAGTTTTCAGAGTTAATACTATAACCTAAAACTATTTTATTTTATAATTTAATGTTTCGTTAACATTAACGTATTATTCATATATAGACGTTTTTACATTTTAAGTTACATTTTATTTTTTCTAAATATATATATATATATATATATATATATATATAAACTAAATAAAAGAATATAAGTTATTGTTCATGAATTCTTTGGAGATTCAATCTCACCGACACAGTCACAGCACTCCTCCCACAGAGAGCTCAAACACAGCATGCACTCCTTACAACACGAACAGTTTCCCTCTGACGGCCGGCACTGACACAGACCCTGTACACACACACACACACACAAAATATACATCACCAAAGGTAAACATACAGGGGGGAAAATGAGATGACGTGGAGGAAGTCTAGCTCACATAAACATGATCTCCAAACACATGTGCTACAGAGAGCCGCGAGTCTTGAAGGAAACAGCAAGATCTTTCAGCTGGAAGAGTTAAAAGGAAACCACCCAAAGAGACAAAGAACATTTAAACATGAGAAACAGCACCAGGCTGAGAAGAAACAGAACTGCGAACTGTTCCAGGCTGGAGAAAAAACAAAAAAAAACGCCCCGGCGGAGAGGGGAAAAAGACTGACCCAAACCTGGGACACATTTAGAGTTATAATTACAGAGAAAACAGCAGAACACAGACACACACATTTGGCTCTCTGCGTTTCGTGTTTTGCCAGCAGTTGTGAGGAAGAGGTCAATTTCCAGATGTGTGTGTGTGTCCCATTAAAACTGAAAGTTCAGGAGAGGAAACAGAGTTTCAATAGAAACACATGAAAGTGACTATAGAGAGGCCAATACCTGAAAACACACGTGAGCCAGATACTTTCAAAAGAAACAAGCCCAGACAATTCCCCATCCCTACCCAGCGCTCTTAGTCTGGGGAATTGCGTGTGCGATTTTCATGCATTCCTTGAAAGAATCATCCAGCCAAACTACATAAAAGCCATTAAAGCGGAGTTTACTTTGTATTTGGACCTGTCCAAAAACAGCCTCGCAAACTCCTGCTGTACCTGCCAACCATCCACGCTTTCATCTGACAAACACATGAATCTGAAAAAGACTGTAATGTCTGATAGTGCTTATAAAATGAAAATAAAAAAGAGGTTAATTGTGATCCAACTGATATCAGTTCGAACAATTCATTTATTACATTTCCAGTCACTTAATAAATCAAATCAGAACATTCTTGGTTAAACACACATTTTTAATATCTTATGTTTAACATCTACACACACAAATGCATTTTAAACTAAATGTTTTAAGGTATTAGTAAAACAATATTGTTTAATATTATGTTTGTTTAATATTCAACTTCTGTGAATGCTATTGCTATTATATAAAATATTACTCAAACATATTCTTTCATCCAAATACTCAACCTCTAAATCAGTTTTTCTGTTTTATATCATTTCTTGTTAAGATAATGACTTGCAAATATGACTAATTGCAGAAGAAAAGGTTTAATGATATTCCGAACGATATCAGTTATCAAAAAAAAGCTAGTCTTTACTCTAAATGTTCCTTCTAAATCTATTTTACTGTTCGGATTGAAAACATTGGCTTTAATTATTGTGGTTTTTTTTTCTTTTCTTTTTTTAACAGTTAAACTCTGAAATGTAACACACAGCAGAATGAAAAAGCTTCATGATGACTCATGTTAAGCTCATTTAATGCCTCAGTGGTCATGACAATGAAGCACACTAAACTGAAACTCAGAGAGAACAGAACATTCCTCTAAATGAGGTCAGTTTTGGGGTCCGGGCACTTCCTCTTCAGAGCTCAACCTGTCACACTGATGCTGACATTCACGCTCATTCCCTGCTCGCAATGTATGAACCTCGAAATAGCTACTATTTTGTTATGAGCTGCGAGTGAGACTGCAGAACAGAGAGCAGGAGAAAGTGTACGAATGAGTGTGAAAGTGCTCTGAGCGGACAGGACGTGTGCTGCCTTGCCCCGCAAAGCATTCATGTGTGACTAAAGCAACCTCAGCTGCCCCACCTAGAGACACGACTGACAGCCCCAGCTTACAGGAGCTACACACACACATGCACACATTCCCAGGTACTTCAACCTACCACCTACACTAACAACACCATAGCAACCTTCCTAAACACACTAACCCTGCTGGCTATGTCCTAGAAACTTGAGTTATAAATCCATTTCAAAATAAATCTGTCCTATCAATAATAAACTGTACCTGTATCCTCTAGAAGATCAGGCACATGCAGTTATGAAAAATACATTGATATTGTATTGTGATTATAATAATAATAATGTAATAATAATGACATTAATACAGTTTATTAAAACATAACATTGATTTTTTTTTTACATTGAAAGTAATAAACTACAAACAAGATTCATCCATGTTTAAACTTCTACAGAACCTTATTTAAATTTATTGTAATATTTTAATTTGCTTACATTTTAATATTGATTAAATTGTTAGATTAAAAGTTTTATGGTTTCATTTAATTCAATGTTTAATATAGAAAATGAAAATGCTGAAATATCTTCTCTACTTTAAAGTATTACTTGTAAACATTCAGTCAGGTTAGTTTTATTTGAATAATATAATAGCATTTATTAATATTAGATCATTAATCAATACTAGATTATGAATTAATAATAATAGTATTTATTAACATTAAATTAGAAGCTTTTATTTTTATATTTACATTTTCACAATAATTTTGTTCTTTCATAATGAAATTGTGTAAACATTTCTATTCAGCTTTTATATAATTTTATTGCATTTAATTATTTTAGTTTTAATCACTTCAAAATATTTTTTTTCTTCAAACTTGAATTATTTTTTTTTTCATCTAATGTTCATTAGATTTTATTTGTTAGATTGCTTTATTTCAGTTAACAAATTAATTTTGCTTAACAATAACTTGAGGTCTAACAGACATGTGAGATGCATTTCCTTCCTCAGTAACTGAGTTAAATTATTACTTGAATAATGAAATAACGAATAATTAATGACATGAAAAAAACAAAAGTGGCAATATTTTCCACTATATTAGCCAGCTCTACTAGCAACCATCAGAACACCCTGGAAATGCCCTAGCAACCACCCAAAACACTGTAGCAACTCCTTGGCAACCTCTCAGAACATTCTAAAAACTCCCAAATAACTCTCAGCAAACACACAGCATCCTACGATCTTTAGAAAATTCAAATCTTCTTCCTCAATAAAAAGTTTTTCCTTTCACGGTGCGAGTGCTGGGCAGTTCACTCGTGTGTAACATCACAAACCTCTCTGTGTTTATTCCCCAAACAGACGTCTCACGTCCCCCGACTGTCTGTCTCTGTCTCTCTTCCTCTCCCAGCCTCACCTCACGCACAGACCAGAGTAAACTCACACAGATCCCATCACAGCCCAGAGAGACAAATATAACCACAGAAAGATGACAGAAAATAGAAATCCAGAGAAGCAGAATTAAAAGAAATGTAAAGAAAACCCTTCCCAAAATAAAATGAAATAAGTGCACTTTCCCAAGTACACTTTTGTATAGACATGTACATTTTAAATTAAAAATTAACACACACACACACACACACAGCGTGCAGCTGTCGTTACACTCCAGGGAAAAAGTGATCCAGTATAACATGAGTTACACCCAGTCGCTCTTAAACACAGCGCTTCTGCGGCGGAGAACACAACCATCAGAAGAACATCACAACATCATTCAGGAGCTTCTGACTGAACTACAGCACACTATTGTGACGTTCTGCTCTCAGGAACCTGAAAATAAAAGTCTGCTCTGATTCCATGAGCCAAAGAGATGCATCGTCTCCTGTTTCACTCAGGAATGTTTCATTCTGGGAATGTTTTCAGATATTTTTCAGTATTCCAACTTGAGCTACCGAAAAGGAATTTTGCTGAAAAAGAAGCTCTAACCCTAAAACAATGAATCTTTGTTAATGACGATTAGATTTCCTTCGTGTAAATATAAACTATATAAAATATAAACCGTATCAGAGCATGAAACACCTGCAGGAGCTCCTACAGCTTCTGGCCAGACAATTCCCCCAAAACTCAGTTTATATCTGTTTGAATATTTTAGAGCAGAGCTAACACTAAAAAAATACATTCCCTGCAGATATTTTCCTGGACTTTTTAAATTCCCTGATATTTTTCATGAGTTGTGGGATTCAGTATATTGATAATCATGGCTGATAAAGACGAAAAGTGCATTTAAAATAAAAACTCCAGAGGACCTGAAACATTGGGAACGGACCAGGCGCGATAAATAATCATCATTTTTACCTGTAGAAGACATTTGCTGACGTCGCTGGCACACAGAGCTTTATTACAGCCGCTGATGATGGTCAGTCCAGATAAAAGAAATAACAGAGAGATCAGGACGGGACAGAGGAACAGAGCCGGCCGCATCCTGACCCAAACTCCACACACCTGCATTAAACACAGATCAGATGATGTAGACATGTTTAAGGGTATATATCTATATCTACATAGACATACTAATAAAACAGTTTTATTTTTAATGAAAATAAAATAAATGCAAAAAAAATCTAATAAAATTAAAATGAAAAATAAAAAAATTGTAAATCATAAAATGTATTTCAGAAATAAAAATTACCAAAAAAACTGACTACATTTTTGGTTAAGTGTACACAGTGGACGTCATGAAAATGATTGAAAAAGTATTTTGTGTGTGTGTTAAAAACAGGATTTAGCTCTATTATGCAGAATGTCCTAGCTTTGTTTTTAAAGCGAACTTAAACAATATAATTCAGCTACGTCACATTCAAGCAAATTAAATGCAGATTGGGAATGCAGAACACTGAGAAACTTTTCAGTGGCATGTTGAACGTCCTCTCCTCGCGTACATTACACAAAACAAAGAAGAACTCTGCATAAACGCCACAAAGACCCATCTTCTGAATAATACAGGCATAAAAACGCACTGACGTCCAAACGCGCTGGTGTTTCTCTATTAATGCAAACATGACGCAAAAACACTTAGGATTATCACGTCACACATCTGGCATACGTCACATCTTCACATGTACTTGGCAAATAATATAAGTTTACTTACTGTATCACTCTGAAGCGTTCTCAACACTTTCCTTTGGTTTTTGACTTTCTCTCATGCGGATCTCTTGTCTTGGCTCCTTTTACTCTGAATAGAAACATGAGCGGCTTTGATTCATAGAAATGGAGAAAGCGAGCAGAGCGGCACTTAGCATAACATACGGGTCCTCGAGGGGGCGTGGCTGATCGGCCCGGATGTTGTTTCTGATTAGTGGGAAACCACAGGTCTACACAATTTTGTTTTGCTATGCATTGTATGTCTTTTATAATCACCTAGTGTTATTATTAGGCATCACGTATTGTTTAGAGTCCTGCTAAAACCGGAAGCAGCTCACAAATAATGTCACATAATATCGATCATTTTTCACAGCGCGGGTGGGTTTCAGCCAATCACCGGCGCCTGTGCAGATTTACGTATTCACGATTCAAAATAGTTTGAATTAACGGACTGAAAAAACTGCTTAAAGTCAAAAACATCTGATATCTGAATGCAGCTTGATGGAAAAATATACTTTTTGAGCCTCCAAGCGCCCCCTAGAGGAAGAAACCCTCTTTCTTCTGTGTCACATCTGCCGCCTGATCTCAGCGGAATGAAACGCGCTCTTAAAGGCACAGCAGCCGCACAGGCAAGTGTGGGATTACTCTGTATTTTATTGTTTGTTGTTGGCTCTTATGATCAACTGCTGGGTTTTTTCTCATTTGTAATTCAGTGAATAAAAAGGATATGCCAAATTATTAAAAGTTTTAAAAGACCTCAACAAAAGCACAAGTGTCATAGTAGTTATACAAATTTGGACTGCTAAAAATGAAGGTTTGTTGGTTAAATCACTATTACATCCAATATTAATTACAACATAAATAGTTATACACAGTAATACAACTATTATTAGAATTTTAGAATAATATACAGGTTATAAATACAAATTCTAAATTATTTTGTATTATTTACTTTTAATAATAGACTATTAAAATAAAATATATAAAATAAAAAATAACTATTTGAATAATAATTACTTTTCTTATCATTAAATATATGTATACAGAACAAATATGTAGAACTTATAACAAATATATTTATTATTATATATTAATAATAAGTAATTATTATAAGAATATAATATAGAAAATGCAATTATATAAATATCAGCATTTTATAAATACAAATTTTATAGATCCAAAACAATGCAATATTCATACATTCTTACTTAAACTAAATTATTTTTTTGGGATAGTTTTGATGTTAATATTGTTTAATCCTTTACTCTGCCATCTGCTGGAGAAAACAATATCTGTATCCATAAATTTACATAAGAACTTGTCCAAAAACCTGTGATTTTTGAGCATTTAAGTGGAGAATCTTGCTTGGAGGATTAACTCAGAAAAATGTATTTTCACTAGTAAATTACATGACTTTTAAGATTTAAAAAGTTTTTCCATGCCTCTGGGAATCCTGTTTAGACAAAAAAAGATTGCAGAAAAAGCGTTTTTGATTTCACAACCAATAAAATTTATTCAATTATATATTACAAATATGTACATCCTCATGTAACAAGTAAATATTAAAATAGACATATTTTTAGAACCATCGTTCAAAAGGCATTACGTTGTAAAAAATAGGTTTTGTTGTGATCTCACATTAAAACTGTAAAAGGGTATTTTTTTTCCTATTGAGAAACCACAACAAACTTTTTCTTTTTTTTTTTTCTTTTTAAATGTGCGCAAGACACAAGGGACAACACGCAAGAAGTGGATGTTACTAACAGACACAACAATGGCAGAAAAGAACCAGGACCACTTCAGTAAACCTCACCACAGTACAACTTTTTAGAAAGGGACGAACCTGCAGAAGCATGCACATTATAGAAATCACAAGTCAAAAAACATTGGCTTTGATGAAAGTCAAAGGGATAAAAGAGGAATAAAAAAAAAAGAAAAAAAGAAAGAAAAAAAAAAAAGGTATTTCAGAACACATGCTTAAAGAGTTAAGCAAACATCAATAACAGCAACAACAACAACAAAGAACTTCAATGTAAAAACAACTTTGGTCCATTAAACATTAGACAAAACAAAGTTTACAATCAAAATATTTATTATTACTTAAACTTTTTCCGTCCTCTCGGTTTTCTGTCATTTTTTACAAGTTAAAAACAATAATTACATGGCTATTTACAAATGCACAATCAGTATGTATAAAATAAGTTAAAAAATGAGGAGCACAATCTATACATAATCTATGAACACTCAACTGTAGAAACATGTTGGATTGAGATTTCTTTCTTAACGGAGGAGAAAAACCTCTACTCTCTCTCTCTCTCTTTTTTTCCCGACGGTGGTCTATACCCTCCGGAGGCTGGTTTTTTTGACGCTCCTCTATCGACCCGTGGTCTACCGTTCTGGACAATGGACCTCAGGGTTAAGTGCGTTATAGGGCTGCAGTCTATCGGAGCCAATCTGGCGCCCATATGGTGAAGTGCGTTTGGACCGGGAACCAGAACTAGAACAGCGAACACAGACTGAACCAGTGATGACAGCTAGCCTGGAAGTGCAGCGCTTGTTTGTGTTATTTTTTCTTTTTTATAGATTTTTTTGACTTCTTTTATTAGAAAGCATCCGGTCAGCGGCATGTGCCCCGTGACACAAGCACACAACATACATGCGCACGCACACCTCCAAGTCAAGTGCTTTGTGTTTTCGTCCTACGCTTGCGACTTGACATCATCACCCGTCGTGGTCCGACAGCTACTAAATCCTCATCTCTATCTCATCGGCAGGTCATATCGGCGTCAGGTCGAAGTCGTCGTTGACCTCTACGAGGGGGATGTAGAATTCAGGAATCTCGAAAATGCTGGTAGACTTGTAAGTAGCGGGATCCAGCTCCTGCAGCTTCAGCTGCCACTCCAGACGCTGAACAGCATTTAACGCTGCTGCTTCGTGCTGCTGCCGCATCAAGAGACACGTCTGCGGCAAAACAGAGATTCAAGTCATTCATATATTAGTGCCATGTGAGCTAATATTGCAGTAGGTAACTTTAAAATTCAAGAATTCAAAAATCTCAAATTTGGCTGAGACTGCATTATCTGACTAGGGTTCTGCTGGTCGTAAAGTCTTACATTTACCCATGCACAAAAATAAAGTCCTAAAATGTGTCTTAAAAATTGACTATGCTTAAAACAAGAACAAATATCTGTCAGTAGTATATGACTACTGTTTCTTACTTTTTTTGTTTGTTACTTTTATCATAGGCTTACTGTTTTGTATCAGTTTCTTAGAAAACATGACATAATGTATCTTTATTATAAAAAAAAAAAAAAACAAAGAAAACATTTTAGCAAAAACATTTATGCTAAAAAACAAGCCAAAAATATAGATGATTTTTTTGCAGGGTAAAAAGTATTTTTATATTTCCAACACTAGTGTTTAGGAGCAGAGCTAACTCCAACCTTAAACTAGTTTTTATTTACCCATTTCAACTTGAATGTAATAGAGGCCTGCTGGAAGCTGTATTTTCAAACATTTAATTGTTGCTAATATAATACATTTACATTTGCTTCAATTCTCTTCATTTAAAAATGACATAATTTCACCTTATTCCTAGATCTGTTGCTAAAGTTCATGTATTTTAAATGTGGCTAATGTGTCCAAATACTTTTTGGGACCAAAGTACCATGACATTTGTACACATTCTAGTTGTTTGCTGCATTTCATTTTCTATTTCTATTTGCTTTTGTACCTTCAACTTGTCAAATTTGTCATCTACATCCTGAAGCCAAGACATAAACTGCCTCGCATTGAACCGATCTCTAACAGAGGTCTTCCCATCATCACCCTGAAATTAAAATAAAGGCATTACAGAACATTCCTCAAAACAAGTTAAGCTCCATTGACAGAAATTGACAGAAATGTTGATTGCAGAAATTAATTCAGATCACTCTCGGTTAAGAGAACACTTAGAATAATTCAAAAGAATGTTACCGTGTTTACTTGAGTCTAAAAGTACTGTTTTTAATTTAAAATATCGCCCTAATAATGTGGCCATTTACCTGGACGTCCTGGGGCATGTTGTATACTTCGGCATCCAATAGGACTGTGCAGGCACTGAATGGAAGCGTCTGATTGGCTAGTGTTCTTGCAGCACGGTAATGAACTCTCAAAACCTCCTGCTCATTGGATACAATCAGCTTTTCCTGGAAGAGCAAATGCCTCAGTCATTTCAAGCTATTTTAACTGCAACCAAAAAGCAGTAAGCTGAAGCTAAAATACTAAATATGTATATATTCTCTGCATATGATCTTAAGCATAATTAAGAAGGCTTAAAACATTTATTTTATAACATTTAAGATGATTTCAATATATTTATATATTACATAATACATCATTTATGTTTGTGAGCTTAACAAAACTAAATATTATGAACAATGCATCCTAAAAGGTTTTATATGTAAAATAACATCACTATAATATTTAACTTCCTAATATTTTGTAGTATTTATTTATTTCCACATTTTCTCACAAATCCCCTGAAGTTTCATTATGAACCCCTAGGGCTCTGTGGCCCTCAGTTTGAGAAACCCTGATCTAGGGATTGATGTTCAATCAATAAACTCCATTTACCCTTTCGATGCTGTGCTGCAGTCTTAGCTTCATCCGCACCACCTCTTGCTGTTTGAACATCTCTTTCAGTGGTTCAGGTAGTGAGGGAGGTGGCGTTATCTGCAAAAGAAAACAAATCGACAAGCTTTCAGCATTTTTGTTCCTCAGATATCAGCAAAAAACTGAGCTGCAATCACTACGTTCACAGAATGAAAGCATACCGTTGGTATGCAGAGCTTGCTGAGAGGGTTGCCATCCAGCAGGTAGGACCCATTGAATGTCACATACTCGTCGTAGTACTGAGGTGCTTGAGGAATGACACTACAAAGTACTTTCCTCTTCTCCTCGATCTTCTTGCGAATGTGCAAGTACTCATAATATGGGTTTGCTCTTTCGGTCTGGTAAGGCTGGATCTCTTCAAGCTTAAGTGCATCTACAATTGCAGCTAAAGACTGCTGTGTCTTTTCTTTGACTTGCTGAGCTGTAAGGCTCACTTGGGCTGGAGGAGAAACCCTAGGCATCTTTCTTTTCCTTGGATGGGTCACCTGGATGTCAGCGTCTTCTTCAAGGAGTCGTACTTTGGCTCTGGCCCCCGATGAATCGGAATCTCTCTCCACGACTGATATCGGGGAGGAGCTTCCTGAGGTTGCACAACTGGGAGGTTCTGCTTGATGATCGGATTGAACAGCAGCACTGCTTTGGCCCTGATCTACATTCTCCTGAATGTCTGATTTCATTGGCTTCTCCTCTATATCAAGCTGGTCTGATGCCTCTATGTCAGCTTTGCTTTCAGTTGTTGCACCTTCATCTGAGTATAAGACTTTCACCCCATCCGTTTCTGTGATTCGGTTCTTGTCCAAAACATCTTCAGTCACCTCCATGGGCTCCTCAGGGATCCTTTCTGGACTGGCACAGCGAGACACAGTGGTTGAAGAAGCTGCATGAAGGCCTTGCTCGCGTTTCTCTGGTTGAGCATCAACTGTAACCAATGGCTCACTGGAGAACCTTGATGTACTTTCATCTGGAACTCTTGCATCATCCTTTTCTGAATCCTCTTGGGAACTGGTTGTTTTCAGCAGTGGTTTAGCGGTTTCTTCAGAGTTTGATCTACATAAACTAGTAGATGTACTTGGAGTGCAATCTGTATTGCTTATGTTTTCACCACTCTTTTCCACTTTGTTCTCAGAAACAACCATGGGCTGCTCTCCTTGCTCTGGCCTCAAACTAGAGTCTGTTGTCAATGTCTGTTCACTACTGGAAATGGGGCCAGTTTCCCACTGCTGGCTACTAGAGTTCAAAAGTGCACTGGTTTCTGATGAATTTTGTGTGTGAGAAGACTGAAATGATGCAACTTGCGATGTAACAACTAGTGAAGACTCCTTGTTTGATCCCTCTGTCATTTCTAAACCAGGGACATCAAGCTGACCATGACTTGCATGCTCTACTTGACTACTAGTGTTGCAAGAACTGCTCTGCTCTTGCAAATGGGTCTGAAATGCACTGTTAGCCTGTGTGAGGGTACTTAGGATTTTAGCACTAGACTCTCGCAAGTGTGATGAAGGCTGAACTTGAGAAACAGGAGTGACGCCTTCACTTTCACTGCTAGTCAGATTTTCGCTTTCCGGAAGAGTACTAGTAAGACTTTGACTGCTCCGATTCTCCTGAACAGGTAGCAAGCTGATCTCGGTTGGATGAAGGGTAGCTTGCTCACTGCTTGGCTGTGAGGCAATACTGATTATCTGAGACTCTTCTGTCAGTTTGGTTTCAACTTGTGGCACCTTGGCTTCTTCGTCCAGAATAGCCCTTAAACACGGGGATGCATGCCTGCTTGATAATGGTGTTCGATTGCACAGAGTCGCTTCGGGAAGACTGCTGGTATCATGAACAGTAGGTGATCTGGAGGACTGTACAACGAGAGAAGACTGAAGGAAAGGTGGCTGGGAATCTGAAGCATCCATGTTCACATCAGAATCATATTCAGCTGGTCTTGGTGTCAGTGTGGTTGCATGACAGGAATCTTCTGAACTTGCCACAGAGATCATGGATACTGATCTTGACATGACGCCAGATTTTTCACTTTCTGGTCTTGGAGATGGACTGAGATTGTTTTCTATGACTGGTCCATTCTTCCCCAAGTTTTTTGCGTCTAGCGAGAGTGTTCTTCCACTGGTGGCATCTTTCAAGACCTTCTCGCGGTGCCCATCTGGTGCTTCTGAGCTCTTTGACCGAGTCAGTTCCTTGGTTAGACAAGGCTCACTGGACAAGGTGGATGTTTTAGTTTTTTCCTTGCTTTTCTGTTTCCCAGGGTCGATTCCTGGACGCTGCTTTAGTCGCTCACGTTCCTTTTGTTTGATTTTTTCCAAGTGCTTCTTGTGCCACTGTTCAATTTCCTGGTCCTTAAGACTAAGCATGCGTTCAAAGCTGGTCTTCATGAGGTCGTCATTCACCAACCTCTTTTCTTTGGGACGAGTATCCTTTAGAGCAGGTGCAACCTTACTTTTGGAGTCCACCTCCGGTTTCGATTTGCTAATTTTGCCGTCCCTGTTCAGCTGGGATCGATCTTTGTCTTTTTCTTTGTGACGGTCCCGCTCACGATCTCGATGCCTGTCAGACTCTCGGTCCCGTTCTCTTCTATCCCTGTCTTTTGGTGGAGGCTTGGTTGCCTCTTCTTTTGATTTAGAAGAAACAACCTTGTTGTTCTCACAAACGTACCCTTTCTTCTCTTCCAATAACAACTTTAGATTGGAGTAGGATGAGGAAGAGGGGGTGGTCTCTTTTGATTTCTCTTTTTTTCTCTTGTCAGAATCTTTGTCCCGTTCTTTATCTTTATTGCGGTCAGATTTTCCATGATCGTTGGTTTTCTCGGGAACTTTGCCTTTCTTTTCAGTACTTGTTTTATCTCGGTCTCTGTGGTCAATGGAGGAGTGCTCTTTCTCAGCTCTTTTGTCAAGCTTGTCCTTATTCTTCTTGTTCTCTTCATGCTTTTTCAATAAAGACATTGCTTTGAGCTTGTCACCTTCTTTATGGCTCTTATCATTGGGTGAATGCAAAATATTTGTTAATTTCTCCTTTTCCTTCCATCGATCTGTAGAGTTGTGAGGTTCAGTCTTGTCAGCTAAATGATCAGATTTTACTTTCTTATCTTTATCTGCGTGTTTCTTATCAGACTTTTCAGACTCCCGATCTTTTGTTGGTGGTCGTTTATCGTTTTTCTCTCGAGAGTTCTTCTCTGGAGACTCCAGTTGATCTTGGTCAGCTAAATTGCTAGTGACTGGTTTATCATCGACTTCTTCTTTCACTTCTGAACTGTGCAGTGAGCTATCAAGACCCTCGCTTCGTTCATCAACTTCATCTCCTTTTCCCTCCTTTCCTAGCTCCTCTTTAAGAGGCACCTCTTTTTTCTCTTTTTTAATGCACTTGTCCTTTTCTCGTTCCTCTTTTGGCCTTTTGTCCTTATTGTTGCTACTGCTTAAATGTTTGTCTTTTGATGCCCCTCTTTCCTCTTTAACAGGAGATGAGTCTGAGGATTTTGGTGGAGATCCACCAGCAGGCATTTCACATTTGCCAGTAAGTTCTTCATTTTCATCACTTTTGAAGAAGTTCTCCTTCCAAAACTCCCGATCAAACTCCGTGTTCCTATGTCCATCCTTGCGTGGCTCTTTTTGTCGGTGGCGATTCCTCTCGGCCTCATACTCTTTCCTATACTTGTCCTTCTCCTTGTGTTTCAGCTTGTGCTTTTTTACAACTTTCCCATCTTTGTCTGTCTTCCTGAAGACAGCCTCAGAACTGTCCACGCTATTGCTTAGACTACCGTCTTTGAAAGGACTGCAACTGCCGTCATCTCCATCCAAGTTAAGCTCTTTGTGGTGATGTTTGCTCTTTTCCTTGTGCTTGCAGCTCTTGCTGCTAGAACCTTCTGTGCAGAAGTCAGACTCTGTGTAGTGGTTGTATTTGACCCCTTCTCCTGGACAGGACCCATCAGGGATAGAAACACAGGTCTTAGCGTTTTCTTGTTTCAAAGGAGTTGTCTGCTTGTCAGTTTGGCTGTGGTTCAGCTTTGGAGACTTGACTACAGACAGGTGAAAGAGATGAACTGAAGTGTCATCCTTTGTACTGAATGACATTTTAAATGAGTCCTCTTCCCTGACGCCCTTGTCAGAATTGTCAGACACAGTTGCCGAAGAAAACAGAAGGGATTTGCTGTTCTCTTTCCCTTCTTCTCGGACTTCCTGGTTCTCCTTGTTTTTGCTTTGGCTCTTGTTCTTTTTCTTCTGTTTACCCTTTTCCTTCTGTTCCACTGGCGTGAGAGCCAAGCTTTCTTTCTTCGATCTACTATCCGTTTTGTGACCATCCACACTAACCGACCTGGTGGGCGAGTTCCTTCTTTCTGTTGGCACCTCGGCTTCATCGCTTGAACTATCGGAACTGCAGTAGACACGTGGCGCCTTTGTCTTTTTAGACTTGCATGTTGACTGGTCGCTTTTGCTGCCTTGTTTGGAAGCATAGTGGTTCCTTTCCTTCTCCTCCTTCTCCTTTTGCCGTAGCTCCCGCCTTAGGATGTGTCGGTCATTGAGTGCCTTACTGAGGTCCTCCTCCTCTTCCTCATCCTTAAACTCATATTCATCCAGCCCTGACATGGATGAAGAGGCCTTCACTGTGGTAGATTTACTGTCAGAGTCTTTTTCAGCATCGGAGTACTCCAGGTTCTCATCTACACTGGAGGGATTTACCGATGGTGGGTCCTCTGATTCTGTGGCATACAAAAGAGTAGAAAAAATAAATTAATTATACTTGACATTAAATTCAAAAGCAATTAAAGATATCTGGGATTCAATACAGATTACTGTAAGTAACACATAACCACAACTAGTACCTAGTACTCCAAAGGCTCAACCAACAGATTTTTTATCAAATGAAAGACAGAAAATGATTGTGAGAGCTAATCAACAGTTGCATGAGACTTCATTTGGACTCCACAAAAAAATATTATCTAAATATTGCAACAGTGTTTTTATAAAAGACAAATTTCCTGTTCAGAGGCATTAAGAGATATAAACATTTAAACAAAAACAATTAAAGTTTTACTTGCATTTACAAGTTCATTCATTTCAGTTTTTTAAATAATTGAGAAATTCCATGGCACTAGCAACAAGGTCATGGGTTCAATTACAAAGGATTTATGAAAGGAAAAAGAAAAAACAAATGCAATGCAAATCACTTGTGATTAAAGCATCTGCCAAGTGCATATAAAATAAATTTTCATACTAAAGTGTTAAAATAAACAAAACTACACTGGTCAACATTGCAAGTGAATGAAAAAAGTTGTCCTAAGAAAGGAACGCATTTTGGTTTTAGGTTTTAGGACAACTTTGATGAAAGGTTTTGATCCATTTCAAATGTTGCCTAGTGTATTAAGAAAAAGGATTTGACTTGACTTGGACTCTGGATTAAAATGACTCAGCATGTCTGACAGCATGCCGCAAATGTTGACAGTGCTTGTACTTAACCCAAGAAAAGAAAAGCAACAGCCCTGGCAAATCTGCTGCCAACTTGGTCTATACCTGAAGAGCTCTCTTCTGCTTCAGAGAGTGGGATCTCTCCCTTCAGTAACTGCTCAAGCTCCTGAGAGTCAGCAACATCAACCGGTCTCTCCCCTCTCTTGTTGGCCTGGAAGGCATTGCCTCCATGACGCAAGAGCAGCTTCACAATCTATAAAAGTTTGGCAAAACATGATGGAACAAAGTACAGAGGTGAATCAGAAGATCAGAATGATCCCAAATTACTACAAGTTCTTGCAACAGATTTTGGCTATAAAAACTCACATCTTTGTGTCCACTGCTGGAGGCATCATGAAGCGGCGTGTCATCGTCCAATCCCTGCGTGTTCACTTCCGCTCCTGCCCCTATCAGAACCTTCGCCACATCATAGTAACCAAGGTTACAAGCTTCATGGAGAGGCGTCCAACCTGAACAAAAGGACAAACCAATATGAGCTTGAGAGATTCTACAACTGGAAGGAAAATAGAAAACGTTTAACCCTATAAAGACTATCATCTCTGATATACCATTTTTAAAGCCTCCAAGTTCTCAACGTGATAAAATCTTTTCTGTTGCACAATCTGCTCCATGCCTTCTGTCACCTGATTGGTAGCTTATAATTGTTTAGGCTTTTTAGTGCACTAATGTCCAGCTTCAGCTTATGCTTCATGTGTCTTTATGATGTGAACTCTTTACTGATTTTTTTTTTGAAGCAACTTATGATAACCTGATTACATTTACATTAGTCATTTAGATTAACCCAACATTTGTTCCTCTCTAAATCAGCACTGTAGCCACTATCATATCCAAATATGAAATTTAATAATTTGTGGTTTTATAGTAGAAGCCAGCAATGACTGTTATTTTATGACTATGAATTGTTGCAAAGTAACTAAATTACACACGGTTATTATTTAATTGCATAAAACATACCATAAAAACCTACAGACAGCTTGTCATTAGGTGACATGTTCCTGTAAATATGCATAAACCCAAGTCTCACCTGCAAAATCTTTGACGTTAACATCTGCTCCGAGCTCGATGAGTTCCTTCACCTGCTTGACGTCTCCTCTGATGGCGGCCATATGCAGGGGTGTCTCTCCTCTCTCATTCCGTTTGTTGACTTTGTCCTTCTGTCGTGAGGACGAGCTGCTAGCGATCTTCTTCTGCACCGCCGGAGACTGAGAGGGGTGGCTCGGGGTGGTATCTGAGATTACAAACCCATTTACCAGAATGTCAAGGTCACACGGTTTATCTCAATTGTCGATCTGACCTAACTAGATAACAAAAGTAAGTGAATGCTCTGATGAAAACAGATTACATCATATCTTACGGATCACAAATAAACTGGTGACTGCAGGATTGAGACAGTGTTATTATAGTTTAGCAAAGACTTTTTTGTTGCTGTTTTTGCATTTTCACCTTTACTCTGACTGGACAGATCAGAACTAACAGCACTGTATGTCAAGGCTATTAGCGCCAATATAGTCAAGACTATTCAATGAAACTAACTGAAATAATGCATAAATGATGTAATACATATTTTAAAACTAAAATGCTTAACCTTAAAAACATTAAAAACTAAAATTACATTTAACTTATAATTCATTAAAAATAAAGTTGAACAGCGAGGAAAAAAAGAAAACTACTACTACTACTAAAAGTACTACTCAATTGTAAGTGCTAACTGCCAAAATGAATACATTTACATGTGCTAAAAATATTAAAATTCAAACTATTTAAAATTTGCACTAATTGAAAAAAAGCTTAATTATTAAATTATGAATGCTGCCTTGGTATCTAATAAAATAAAGTTATTACAACTAAAAATATTAAAATGGTTTTAAAATAAATAAATTAAATATAAATATTGGATAAAAACCTTAAAATGAAATGAAATTAAAGATAAAAAAAGCAATACAAAAAAACAGAAACTGATAAAAATTACCAATTCACAAAGAATTAAAACTAATATGAAATCATTTTCATTGATTGGAACAAACCAGAAATTAAATAAAAGATAAATATTACATGGAAACTTAAAAACAATAAATAATGAAAATGAATGAAAATTAGAAAATGTCATCTTGGCAGCGACTGGAAATAAAATAAGTACAAAAAATAAAAAATATAAAAACCTAAACGATAAAGTAAAAAAGAACAAAACAATAAACAGCGAAAACTGATGAAAAGGACACAAACACAAAATGATGTGTAAATGAAACCTGGAAATATGAAAATACAAGTCAATTCAAAATATAAATGCATATTATTAAAAAAATAAATAAAAAATAAATAACTTTGAGAAAAACATTATCGTAAAGAACTCTAGAGGTTAAAACTAAAAACTAAAACTCAATAAATTGAGCAAACATAGGCTTTTAAACACAAAAACATCTAATTTAAGAGTTACTGATGGTCCAATATAGAAAATATATCAGTGACAACTCTTATCTCCGTGTACAGAGCCAAAGGTGAAAACAATGTACCGTGTTAATTGTTTCTTACCTGGACTGTTGTCTCTCGCCGTCATCTGCATGACTAGTGCCATCTGCTTTCGCTCTGATAAAGGGTAGCCGAACAAAATGTTCACAGGGGTCGACTTCTTAGCCCCAGACTCCTTCTTAACCTTCTTCTTATCCGGACCATCTTTGTCTGCAGCGAACAAGAAAAAACGATGAACAGCGCATAAGCACGGCTCTCCATCTCCAGAAAATACCGACGTCTGATACAATTTATCCCCTTTAAACAAACAGCAGAAGTGAAAAAACAGTGCAGGAAAATTCTCCAGCCTTACAGACACATGCATTACCCATCTAACACCATTCCCACGAGTCTTTGCTCGCCGCTGAAATGCATGCGATTAAAACAGATGCAGCGGAGGAACCAAGAAAGTGTCAGTGTGTGTGCTTTCTTGAAAAGAATCGACACCAAATTTCCGCAATATGATGTAACCAAAAATCGACCGTCTCTCTGAGAGTGATGCAGAAAGCCTAGCAGACAGACAAGGTCATGCGGCAGCGGTTAGTGTATTCTAACGGAAATTCTATTAGTTTCAGCCAGTGCTCTGATACGGACGGAGGCTCAGGCGGAGACAGATAAACAAATGAACCTGTGATGCGTCTCAGAACGTTTACGGCCGCTGCCGACTTTAACGGAGGCAGTTACCTGCGTATATCCTGCAGGGAGGAAGTAATCTCTCTCCCCACGCATCGCTCGACTGCCCGGGGTCAGAGTCATCTACAGTGCAGAAGCAGAGAGGCGAGAGGAGGGGGAAGGAAGGGGGTTCAGGGTTCGAGAGGTGGATGGGGGAAAAGGGTGGACGGGAGAGCAGAGCACTGATTACACCCACAGGCTCCGCCCCTCACTCAAATGACAAATCACAGCACAGGATTCAAAGACTCCGGGATGAATATAAAGAGCCTCAGACGACATCATAAAGCCAAATTCATCCAAATACCATCAATACAGCAGGACCAGAGTCATATATTTACAAAGAGCTTCTGAGGAGTATTTTTTTTATGTTAACTAAACCTATTTTTCATAACTAAAATAAATCAGAAATGCAGTATAAATATTATTAGAAAATAATATTTTATAACAGTCAACTTAAAATGAAACAATGAAAACTAAAACTTGAAAATCAGAAATTTTGCATTGGAAATAAACTTATTAGTTTTTACTTTTTATGAATATTTCCATATAGTTTAATAAAAAATTTTTTATTAAGAGTAAAAAAAAGGATATAAACTAAAATGAAAACAAATGGGGGAGAAAAACTAGAATTTAAATGAAAACAAAACATTTCAAGAATAAAAGCTAATGCTAATATTAACAAATACTATATAATACTTAATATGGAACATATGATATGTAAATAGTATGTAAATTTTATATATTAATAAACAAATATAATATTATAAACATTTGTACATAAAGACAATAAAGATATTTTAAGTAATGTTAAGTAATATATTCTCTCTCTCTACTATTAGGAAAAAATCAGCTTTACTTTTAAAGTTATCCTCAAATTGCTTAGCAATGCATATGACTAGTTTTGATATTTTGGTATTTATGATTGAAAATTTACAAAATGTCTTCATGGAATATAATTTTCACTATCACTGATATATACTAATGATTTCTGGCATAAAAGAAAAATCATAATGCACATACAATGCATTTTTGGCTATTGCTACAAATATACTTCTGCTACTTAAGACTCCTTTTGCTGCTGCAGGCTCACATATAATCAGCAGTATTAATGCATTTGGCCTTCCAACTACAATACTGAATCCAAAACAAAAGATTTTAGGCTCCTTGTAAAATAATGACAATATATTTTTGATTATTCTCTCTTGATCTTCTGCTCCTTTGTGAGTCGAAGTTATTGTGTTTTTGAATGAGACGCATGTATTTGATGAGCCTGACTTAACCGTTACATAACACCCTTGGAAAAAAAACCTGTCTAACAAAAACCTGTCTTAAAAGTGACCAGGAGGGGGCGGCAGTGAGGCACAGACACAAGCTACTAGAACTTTCAGAGTGAGTGTTGGACTGACCCGTGTCGGAGTCCCGCTCCTCGTTCCGGGGCGGACTGACGGTGAAGGAGAGCTTCCGTTTCATGGAAGACTTTGACTTTCCCTCTTTCCCCAGGATTTCACTCCGATCCAGCTTTGGCGTTTTGGCAAACGGAGAGATTTTCTCTTTACTCTGAGAGACAGAGAGAGAAAGTGTATATCATGTTTGTTTGTATAACACTGCCAATGCTCTAAAAATCAGTTTAAGGTCTTTCAAATTGATCTAGTGCCTCAAATTAAATATGGTGCAATACTCAATTATACAAATCTACTAAAAGTTAAGCAAAAGAATAGAATTACTAGCAAGCTGTACATTTTCTTATCCTCATTATATATATATATATATGCCTTAAACCTTGCTCACCTTCTTCCCCGCTGTCTTCTCCACCATGGCTCCATCTCGGTCCGATCCCGGTTTGGCCATGGCGCATCATCTGACTAGCTGTGGCAGCTACGGCTCACAGATCTCATCATGGGCCTGAAACACAAACAGACGACTCGTATGAGAGCTTGAAAAAACGATACAATAATCAAACCTAAATATGAACGTGTAGCATTTTGGAATCCAAAAAAAAAAAGTGATCCAGACTTACAGGCATATATATATAGCGCTGGTTAATGATTACAGGGAAAAAATGCTTTTTGTCTTGTTTTTCACTTAAAAATGTGCTTAGAAAAAGCAAAATATTTTTATTTTAAACAGAAAACAACATTAATTTGCTTGTTTTGAGCAGAAACTTGCTTAATTTTTATTTGCTTGTTTTTTCTTCTTAAAACAAGAATTTTTTTACTTGTCTAGAAAATCCTTCTAGATTTTTGCAGTGTAATTGATTATTCGAATCAAAAATAAAAATCTTTGTTTACATAATATGTGTACTGTGTATATTCATGTATATATACATACACACACACACACAAGCAAATACATTTCAGAAAAAAATTGATTATATTAGTCCATTTATATATAGGTCTAATATAAATTATTTGAATAGAAATATAAGCATGTAAATATTTTTTAAATATATACTGTTTTTGTGTCTCTTTATATATACATAAATAGACACAGCACACACACACACACGTTGGTTTTTGTTGGTTTTGGACTCTCCATAGGTGTAATGGTGTTTCTACTGTAAAGACTGTATGTGGTATTGCCCGACACTGACCCTACACCTAAACCTACCCCTTACAGGAAACTACAGGCACTTTTAGATTTTCAAGAAAACACCATTTAGTATGATTTATAAGCCTTTTGAATTACAGGGACACTGAAAATGTCCTCATAAATCACCTTCATATTGTAGCACCTATGTCATACCCATGTCATTATACACGTGTGTCCTCATAAACCACAACAACAATCAATCTTCTCCAAAAATTTCAGAATCAGAAATTCAGGAATAGTTTGGCCTGTTTGACACCGCGATTCAAAGCTCACTGAAAGAACAAAAGTGTATAAGAAATACAAGAAAGCTTCCAGAAAAAGAGTGTTGATAAACATCCCGAGTGCTTGAACTAAAATAATATTCAAAAAGGGTATGTGTTTGAAACAGGAAAATAAAGCTCACATGATCCAGAGGTCATTCAGTAGGAACAGGCCTGAGTACAGACTCCATGTGTTTCCCAGCAGCGTAACTAAATAACTGCAGCTGCATCACACAAAACCCCACAACTTACAACTAGTACCACAGTTCCACAGCACTCTGCAATATTCACCCAGATATATTTTACAAATACATTTATAATAATAAATAATAAATTGTTAATAAAAATCAATTCTTAAAAAAATACAAAGTTTTAATTTGATTTTAATTTGAAGTGAAATAAAATCACATTCTATCAGACTCTGACACTATTAAATTGACAATTTAATAAATCACCTGCAAAATAATCAGCCATATTTTATGAATATTCTCTATATCCCTACAAGGTTTTAAAAGAAAAAAAACAAATAATTTGGTATTAAAGTGTTGTTTAAATAAGTTATTGAAGTGTACTACAGGTAGGCCTATATCTCAAAAAATGTATTATATTTTAAAGTGAAGTATATATATATACATATACATCTATATTATAGTATATTATATACACACACACACACACACACACACAGCATATAGCTTTACATGAGCTGAACACTACCTTCAGTGCTTTATCTTTACATTTTATTCTGCAATTTGTCAAAGCTACAAACAAAAAAAAGTCAGCAATTAGAGAGCATCTGACGCTGGCGGCCAGGTCTCTTCTGGATGAAAAGCAAATCAGCAGAGACCCACAGACCTCAACAATACCTTCCCCGACAGACTGGAGCAGATGACACAGAGTGGAGGCTCCTGGGAAAAAAACATTTCCACGACACCTGACACCCAGCGGGACCGAGTTCAAACCAGCTGAGTCACTCCCTCTGAGAAAGAGAAGGCGGTGAAGAGAAAAGAGCTGCGCCATCCGCATGCATCATCAGTGCGGGACAAATGTGTTACAACTACACCACAAGATTTCCTGTGCTCAGTGTGCCAGCGTAAAAAACCTGCTACACACACAGCCTTTTAAACCCAATAATCCATCCTTTCTCCAGTCTCTGAAGTCTCACCCTCAAGAACAAGTTACAACCAGACTAGTAAGCTTTTAAAAACAAGTTAAAATCACGCTTAAACCAATGCATGTTTCAGGACTAAAACATGTTCCTAGACGTTTCTGCTTTTTTTTTTAAATAGCCAATCTTCAAATTTGAATAATTAAAAATAAAGTTTCAAACCCTCATCCTCCAATCAACATCACAAATTAATGCATTAGTGCTGATATATTAGACCTTTATTATTTGACTCATATTCTAAAGCGACTGGAATCTGAACCGGACTCAGAGTAGCATCATTTTTCTCATTATATTTATTATAAATATAATGGTCTCCCTTAACGACCAAGTGAAGGCCACTAGTTGAAACCTATTACGTCAAGGATCACCTTTGAGAAAGGCCCTTAATTACAGTAAATTGTTGTAAACAGGCTTCACGATGTGCAACGTTAGAAAAACCACAAGCTTTTCAGAATTCTGTGGCATAATCCTTCAAATAACTGTCTCTGCTGACACTATATTAATATTTAGAATAATATTTGGAATAATTTAAGATTGTTTAATGTTTTGAAAGAAATTATTCTCACCAAAGCAGCATTTATTAAAAATACAGTTGAAAATAGCAATATTGTGAAATATTCAAATAGAAAATTAATTTCAATTGAAATATATGATAGAAAAATGTTATCAAATCTATATTTGAACATCAATACTCCAAAGCATCATAGCATAGTCTTAAGCATCATATGACCCTCCAAAAATCATTCAAATATGCTAATTTGTTGCTTAATATACACTTTATGGTAACTATCAATATTGAAACCGTTTTTTACAGCTTAATGTTTTTTTGTGAAAGCAACACATATTTATAAATGGTGTAAAATTAGTATGCACTCAAAATGAATATGACTGTCATTTGTAAAAACAAACGAATATCAACCAATAAACAATGTATATACCACATTACTGGATGGTAACAGGCCAAGCTTATTTTTTACCCGCCAAAATTCTGAATGATTTTACATCCAAAGCACGTTATTCTGTATATTATGTTTGCTCCGGAAAGAGAGGAGTGACAACATCATTAAAAGAACTTTTGGTCATTTTAGATGTTTTATTATAACTTGAACACTGCTATTATTTGAAATGTTTTTAATGAACTATCTGATCTAGTCAGACTACTTGTTTTCTTTGTCTATTTTAGTAATTTCAGAGTTTTTCTATTATTTAGAAATGTTTTTTAATGAACTCTTATTGAACTCTAGTCAGACTCCATGAAATCTGGCCTCCTGCTTCTGACGCCACTAGCACAAAACTACCGCTACATTGAGTGTGGGATAGACGGAAATGACGTGAGTGCGGCGCTCACGTTTGACTTACGCTTCAGACGGGGACAGGGGAGCATCACAGAGGTCCACGAGAACTGATACCCATTAACACTACTGGTGAAAAGATGCCACTTTAAATTTAACATCAGCTTGTTTGACAGGCAATACAAGATATTAACTTATTTAAGAAAAATTTTACGCAATAATTACAAAGAAATTTCAAGTACACAATAAATGTCAAGTGAAATTGGAAAACCTAATAATCTTTGTTTATAACTTCTAAAAAATATATTTGATAAATTTACACATAATGTAACGTGAACTTGACCGGTTTCATTAGTCTTTTTCTATTACTACTGTATTTTCCCAAAGCAGAACTAACTAGACTCATCTCGTCTGCTCCTTCCATGTCGAACATCATCCATTTGAGATTTTGCCCAATTCTTCACCGGAATCCAAAAATGAAAAATTCAACACCAGGAAACAGCGTTCATTGTTTAGTGTGCACTCTAGGTAGTCGTCAACATTAATATTTCACGGGTTTATTCCCTTTGAAGTTCTTTGTTATCATGAAATCCCTCACATCCACAGGCCTGGCATCACAGAGAGACGTCAAACACTCAGAGAAGGCAAAGACGGCTCTCTGCCCCAGAAACCAACTTCACAGTAATGATTACGATACGCTGTTTGTTGACATCACAGAGTCATAAAATAACATTCAAGGTTATTCTAAAAGCACACGGATGGAGGACTGTACCACTGCATGCAAACTGCCAACTAAATTTCAGTGAACTTTTGGGAAGCAAATGACTAGGTTTATTCCTGCCTCCGAGACGTGAGACGAAGGCAAAAACAGGCACGCAGAAAGACAGGGGCCAGCGCCAGGGAATGGAAACACAAACAGAGTGCTCCAAACCCTCCAGCGCATGACCTCGGACTGCTGTCTCTACTGGGACAGTGGCAGTGGAACGGCTGACGGGCCTGATTTATTCTCCCACCAACAAACCACGCTGTGTGGCATCACCACGTATACGTCCAGCTTTACAGCTCTGTGTCATTACACATTACCATCGCTCTTTTCTCCTATTTGATAATGTTCAGTGCTTTGCTACAATCTGTAATGTTAAAAGCGCTATAGAAATAAAAGTGATTAATTGATTGATTGTGTCCTCTTGACCAATGGACAAATAAACTACAGGAACCGCTTTGGAAAAGGGGGAAAAATAAAGAAGTACAGAACAAATATAGTAAAAATGGATTGTTCTGGATTTGATCCCTGTTATTAATGTGCTGCGTTGTCCTTTCTTCGACTCATTTTGGACATGCCCTGTTCTGTATTTTATACATCACGTCATAATTACGTGCAAACAATAGGATTGGAAATTCCTTTGATTCTCATTTTAATGAAACAATATTGATTCTTTAATTCTAAGAACTGATGTTTTGGTCTGTGCGGTTTTCATCTGATGAAAACACACTAAACTATTATTTGTAGCATGTTTATTAAATCACAACAAGGTTTCTGCTTTCTAACCAGTGAAATTAATGTTTCCTCTTCAAATTCTGTCAATTTCTGAACCAAATTCAGAATAGAGAACACTTACTCACTATTAACTGTGACGTTTCCCTTAATACATTTCTAACTTGATGTTTGTTAATAGTTAGTGCAGTAGTTGTTAAGGTTAGGTATTGGGTAGGATTAGGGATGTAGAATAAGGCATTCTTCAGTAGTGGGCAACCAACATGGGGTTTTTTTAAGAGGTCAATGCCGATGCAGGGTGGCAGATTAACTTAACTTAATTTATTTCAATTAATATTTAAGAAATGTAAATCATTTGAAAATCGATTCCTATATAAATGTGTAATATAAGCATATAAGACATATTAGCATATAAATATTTAATACACATTAAATAAAATTATAATTAAAAAGGAAGTAAATATTATAACAAACAGGGCACTCAATATTTTGGGTAGTTTGTGTGCTTAGGGAATAATATTTTTCAAATGAAGCCAAAGTAAGACTTATATTACATTCATAAAACAACAACATGAATATGACAGTGGGCAAACATGCAGCAAAGTGCAGCATAATTACAAATCACAAGTTTATAAGTTTGTCAATCACACATCTCCCGTGAAGCTGAACTCTGCTCCAGTCAGCATTTAATACACACAGACAGACCGCCACGATCAGGACACACTTTACAAGATTTCAACTTGAGTCCAAGTTTGCAAGTTCTTTTTATTTAAATGTTCATTAGTTCATTAGTCGCTTCCTTTTTCAGCGCCGTCAAAATAAAAGGCAGATGTGTCTGCAAAATAAAAGTCCCGCCTCAAACATATTTAGAAAATTTTAGCAGCCAATGCCGATATTTAAAAAAATGACAAATACCAGCTGATATATTAGCCGTGGGGATATAGATATATCGGTCGACCACTATTAATATATTTTTCATTACTACTAATAAATGGCTAATATTCTAATAGTATGCATGCTAGTAAGCAACTAGTTTAAAATAACGCGTTACCCAAAATTCAAATGCTGACACTAGTTTTAAGTTTCAAGACATTCCTCTGTTGAAGAAGCAGATATAATCATCCATCTCCTCCTCTTTACTACTAGTTATGGCATGGATACTCAATATACAAATCAATTAAACCAGTTACAGTTACATTTTAACCTGTAATAGTATAGCAGTGGTCAGCGATTCCCGTATACGAGAGAGTTTTTATGTTTGAAAAAAAAAATTGACATTGTATATATGCAAATGATATTCAATCAAAAAGAGACCAAAATTGGAATTGGAAGTGTCCAGTAATAAATAGTGTAAATCAGTGTGTGTAAATACAGCAACAGTACAGCAAAAAGACTGCTGTTAATGCTGCAGTTGAACACACGAACGTAATCCAGCAGCACCACGCTAAACAAACAGGAAACTGCAATCAAATCTTCAGAGGAAAACGGTTTACCATCAGCCAAATATTCTCTGAACGGAGAAACACTGAGTCACAAAACCTGGCAGGAATCAAGAAACAAAGACAAATCAGAGCAGAGGGAATCAAGACACTTTCTCGGTGGCCGGGAAGCAGTCTGCAGATGCAAACATGACTCACCTAACTCAGCGAGAGCCTCTTCACAGCTTCAACATGAGAGTATTTGACATGGAAGTAAAAGTGATCGTAGAAGAACAGTTTAAAGTAATGGCTGCTGCAATGCTGCAATGGCCTGCTAGGGATTGCAGTTTGATGCAAAAACACACAAAAATAAGTTTGCATAGCTTGCACAAACTGTTTTGCTTTTTCTTTTTGCAGAATTATAACAAAAACTTTCACTGCTAAGGCTGGTTTTCGTTCCAAAAAAATTTTGATACTGATACGGGTTCACGAATTAGTTGTAATAAAGTTCAAATAGTTTTCTGTTTACACATCTGTTATGCTACCTTTACACTAGTGCATTATTATTTATTCCTACAATAGCCTTGTAATTTTTTCCTCTCAGAAGTTTTTATGTATTAAATTTTTTTTAAAGCATAAAACATTTGTCTTTTAATTGATGAAGATTTTATTTTATTGTTGGAAAATAAAGTGGATTTTATATTACAGTTTAAAACACTGAAGAAATACTGTTTTAATCCTTTTTGTAGAAGCCTATTAACAAAGGATCTTGAAGTAACCCTCGGAGCAGTACTGGAGATGTTCTTCATGTAGCCTACTGTGTTTATGCTAGAGCTGCACGATTCTGGATAAAATAAGAATCACAATTTTTTTTGCTAAGAATAAAGATCACGATTCTCTTACGATTCTGCTGATGAATTTTACAGACTAATAAACAAAAGATTAACGTAATATAGCCTATTCAATCTAGCCTACTGCATTACAAGTTGTGGTTCAGCCTTTCCCTGTACAGCTTTGACCAACTATTTCTTTATTTTGGCTGAGCTTTCAATGTTGTTACGGGAAAGGATGAAGCTGATTGCTTCACGTGATTGTCACGTGCGAAGCTGATTGCTTCACGTGATTGTCACGTGCCCCGCGGTGCACGTGACAATCACGTGAAGTGAATGATGCAATCTGAAATACCCCTGGAAATATGAGCGCGTCTCTTCCATTGTGAGCGTGCAAAATGCGCATCTACTGAAATAATGGACTTCAGCTCGCAAAAGAGGTCCCTAAAAAGCACAGTCTGCACGCGCTGCTCCTTTTCTGCATACGCATGCTTTCGTCCGCTCTCATCCGCGATTGAGTTTACTTCCAAAGCTGCAAGGATGCGGATGTGCGCGAGACGGAACGGAACGTAACAAGCACACCTGTCCTCTGCCTGCGCAAAACCGCATATGAAATCAGGCGTCATCGCGCCCTCTGTGAGTGATTGCTGTTTTCTCGAGATCAGACAAGTTATGCTCGTCTCCTGTCCTTGAAAATATAATTGGCTGAATCGTATAAATGCTTGATTAAGATCGTGTGAGGGGTCGAATCGAGACCGCGATCTTTTAACGATTTATTGTGCAGCTCTAATATATATATATATATACAGTATATATATATATATATATATATATATATATATATAAACTCTTGAAGCTCATCGAGAGAATGCCAAGAGTGTGCAAAGCTGTAATCAGAGGAAAGGGTGGCTATTTTAAAGAAACTAGAATATAAAAGATGTTTTCAGTTATTTCACTTTTTTTTGTTAAGTACATAACTCCACATGTGTTTGTTCATAGTTTTGATGCCTTCAGTGAGAATCTACCAATGTAAATGGTCATTAAATTAAAGAAAACCATTGAATGAGAAGGTGTGTCCAAATGTTTGGCCTGTATATATATATATATATATATATATATATATATATATATATATATATAT
>JAUCNO010000663.1:2867218-2879506 GCA_032353835.1 Enteromius viviparus | reverse complement strand
TATTACTTGCAGATGTCTAAGATTAAATTATATAATAAAAAGTTAAATATATAAGCTATTACACTAACTTGTTAGACCTTATGATCTTCCGGACCTTTGCTTCAAAAAATTTTTCCTTACTGGACCTCTTTAAACTTTAGTTGAATACCCCTGGTTTACAGTCTTCCCAGGCAATCACATCATTGTCTATATGTAGCTGTGTCTTGATTTGTGTGTGCATGCCAATCACCCTCCCCCATCCAATGCCTTTGTGTGCTTCTACCCTTCAGTGTGGGTAGGCAGGTCTAGGTCCAGTGCTTTCTTTGCAATGTTATGTCTTGTGAATATATGTTTATGTGCTTTGCTGAGGTATAACAAAAAAAATCATCATAATGCGATCAAGTCCTTACTCTGATTATTGGAAACAATCGCATTATTCGTGCACATGTAAACATAGTCATTGTCTTGTTGAAAGGAAACCTTCGACCCAGTCTTAGATCCTGAGCATTCTGGAGAAGGTTTTCGTCCAGCATATCCCTGTACTTGGCCACATTCATCTTTCCCTCGATTGCAACCAGTTGCCCTGTCCCTGCAGCTGAAAAACACCCCCACAGCATGATACTGCCACCACCATGCTTCACTGTTGGGACTGCATTGGACAGGTGATGAGCAGTGCCTGGTTTTCTCCGCACATACAGTAGGTGGACAACCAAAATGACTACTACCGCCGCGTGTACTGCCACAGCAAAATCCCAGATTTAAATTGAATGCAGTCGCGTGTTAAAGCCGTGCATGAAAATACCGCAAGGTGGCTCAAAGTTTCAAAACTGACTATAATTTTGATTTGTTAAACAGAGATAAAATAACCAAATAAAACAACGTCATTATTATAATATAACACCCTTAAAAATAATATAGATGACTTTTTATAAAATTAATTTATAAAAGGTGAAAAAAAATGTTAACAGGACATCATCCTTAAAAAAGAGAAAAAAAAGAGCAACATAACGTGAGGATTCACATCACTCACACGCAGAGCTTGTGCAAACAGAGAAAAGCCTAGCTACATATATACTAAAAGAAATGCATTGGTCAATATCCCAATTATATTTTTCTATCGAAATAAGTTAACAACACAAATAAAATAAAAAAACAGCATTTTCTCTGCAGAATTTCAGTTGAGTTTCAGTTCAATTGTGATGAGCTCTTCAGAACGCGTGTCCAATTTGTTTCCTTTATGTACAAATACAGAACTGTTTTTATTGTTAATGTACACAAATGAAATAAATATTTAAAATAGATTCGAATTATGTCTTATTCTTAAAGAGTATTTTCCACTTTTATTAGGAAAACATCAGATGACATGCCGGAATCGCGCACAGTTATAGACGTATTACTATTAAGACGTAAGACTTATTCAGTCTTCAGAACACAGTTACACCAAATACATTTAAACTTTCCATGCATTTTTAATAATATTTTATAATATATTTGCTCCCGGGCACTGCAGCAATGCCCACTGCTCTGGCTGTGCGTTCACTGTGTGTGCGTGGTTGGTCACTTTTCACAGAGAAATCACATTATAATGCATGCCATAATGTCTGAATGGTAACTCGAAATTTTTACATTGTATATAATAATTTTATACGAGCAGCACCAGGAACACGTACTAAAGGCTTGTTTTTCATGTAATATCACATTTATTTAATCATTTTGGCTCATAGATAATACGTTAAACTTATTAATATGATAATACATTAAACTTATTTATTTGATTCGCTCTTTAGAGAGGGGCATCAGATAGTTTCCTTTGTTTACAAATACACAGCTGTTTTTATTGTGAATTTACACAAATAAAATAAATATTTAGAATAGTTTTAAATAATGTCTTATTCTTGAGCGAGTATTGTAAGCTGTTTCAACTTTTATTAGAGAAAATCAAGTGATCTGCCGGCGCCCTGCACAAGTAATGTATATGCTCATATTCCAAATATATTTTTCTATCAAAATAATAAATTTACAAAACAAATGAAAAAAAAAAAAAAAAAAAACCGGCAGCTTCATAACAAATATTTAATGTAGATTTCAGTAATGTCTTCAGTGAGTATTGTAAGCTGTTTCCACTTTTATTAGAGAAATTCAAGTGATCTGCTGGTGTTCCGCGCAAGAAATGCATAGGTCCATATTCCAAATATTTTTCTATCGAAATAATAAATTAAAAAAATGAATGAAATAATAAACAGCAGCTTCATATACATACAAATAAAATAAATATTTAAAATAGATTTGAATAATGTCTTATTCTTGAAGGAGTATTGTAAGCTGTTTCGGGAAAATATATCTTGTTTCCTGCATTTACAAGGTATTCATATTTTATGTTTATGGACTATGGTGATAGAAATTCCAGGAAATAATTAAGTAAATTATCATAATAAATAATAATTCTGCCAAAAAGAATAGTAGCTAACTACTGTAACCACAAAGAATCTAGAGAACCGTTTTATAAAGTTAATGTACACTAATAAAACAAATATTTAATGTAGATTTCAGTAATGTCTTATTCTTGAAGGAGTACTGTAAGCCTTTTAAAAGGAAAAAATCTGATGATCTGCCGGCGCCGTGCATAGTTATAGACACATTACTGACTGAAAACTTCAAAATTACACCTAATACATTTAAACTTTCAACTCATTTTTAATAATATTTTATAATATATAAATGTCCACTGCTCCGGGTGTGTGTGAGTGGTTGATCGCTTCTCACTGCTGTGTGTGTGTGCACGTTGGATGGGTTAAATTCAGAGCACAAATTCCTAGTATGGGGAACCATACCTGGCCACAAGTCACTTCACTAGTATATTGTACAGTCAATACGACTACAGTGCTGCAAAATAGAAATAAGCTGTAGTTTTGTCTCTCTGGCAGACCAACGTCTCTTTTATTATATGGTGCGGAACGGACTCTGTTGTGGGGGGTTAATGAAGGTGTGAATCTCTGGCTCGTTAACACAGAGACTGCAGCTAAAAGTTGTAGAGCAGGTTTTGCCAAAGTGTTTTAGGAGAAATTTCACCATTGGTTTGGCTTTTGTAATTTTTGGCATACAGGGTATGACACGCAAAATTATACGCTTGTTTTTTTTTCTCAAGAGGCGGCAGCTCTGCGCGAGAGACAAAGAAACTGACTCTTTGTTATCAGGGTTCATAAACATTTTTATCAATAAAATGATGGCATATTTAAGTTGGAAAAAATGAAAATCATAGATTTTTCTATAGGCTACTGTACTGTATATAGTCGTTCATTCAGTCACTATTTAACTAATTCAAAGTTTATAGTTTTTTAAATGAGCCTTATATTCTGTGCTTAAACACAAGTGTTAAGTTTGCCAAAATCCACAGGCATAACTGATCTGATTCTAGCTGGGGGTTGAACGTTTTATAGAGGTGTTAATCTCTCATCTTTCACACGGGAGCAGGGCAATTACGCTCTCATTCACATGAACAACCAGCAGTGTTCATCTAAGTCTGCGGTCACCTTGAGCCTTTTGACAAGAGGCAAGGCTTGACAAGGAAATTATACAATTACACAATTATACGCTGTTGATGTTTCATTCAATTAAGTTTAAAAATATTAATAAAAAACTTACTTGTAACGAATATTAATGAGAATAATATTTTTATTTCACACATTCATGTATGTTTCCTAGACTACTTAAATAGGCTACCACTTTCAGTGTTCCGATGCAAAGTAGCCTAAACATTTTTACATTTTCTTTCTAAGAAACACAAATAACTTAATAACTAAATTGCATTTTGTGAATATTAACTTCAGTTACCGTCAAATATAACACATCAGCTGACGGCTATTTGCTAAAACATGCTTTAAAGCGTTTGCTCAATAACTTATGGTTAAAGAGCCTCTCGGCGGTCAACAGCTGCAAGTGCACTATACAGCCCCGCGGTGGCGGTACCCAAGACGGTAAAAAGTTAATTCTGGTTGTCCACCATCTGTATCGTTTAAAATTAAGGCCAAAAAGTTCTATCTTGGTCTCATCAGACCAGAGAATCTTATTTCTCACCATCTTTGAGTCCTTCAGGTGTTTTTAGCAAACTCCATGCAGGCTTTCATGTGTCTTTGTACTGAGGAGAGGCTTGCGCAAAGCGACTCTGCCATAAAGCCCTGAATGGTTGAGGGCTGCAGTGATGGTTGACTTTCTACAACTTTCTCCCATCTCCCGACAGCATCTCTGGAGCTCAGCACAGTGATCTTTGGGTTCTTCTTCACCTCTCTCACCAAGGCTATTCTCCTCTGATAGCTCAGTTTGGTCAGATGGCCAGTTCTAGGAAAGGGTTCTGGTTGTCCCAAACGTCTTTAGTGCTGCTGAAATTTGTTTGTTACCTTGGCCAGATATTCTGTCTCTGAGCTCTTCAGGCAGTTTCTTTGATCCTCATTTGCTCTATAGACAGGTGTGTGGCTTTCCTAATCAAGTCCAATCAGTCTAATCAAACACAGCTGAACTCAAATGAAGGTGTAGAACCATCTCAAGGATGATCAAAAGAAATGGACAGCACCTGGGTTAAATATATGAGTGTCACAGCAAAGGGTCTGAATACAAAGGGTTTTTCTTTTTCAACAATTTTGTGTTTTTCTGTCAATATGGGGTGCTGTGTGTACATTGAAGGAGAAAAATGAACATAAAATGATTTTAGTCAATAAGTGCAATATAACAAAAAGTGAAAAATTGAAGGGGGTCTGAATACTTTCCGTACCCACTGTATGTGTGTATGTGGATATATATATCTTTGTTTTATTATTATTATTTTTTGCTTTGATCACATTTCATTCATAATATATTTTATACAATGCCTGTGTCCAAATCAGCTCAACTCAAAGTCTCTGTGTGTTCAGTCATCAGTGCGGAAGGGTGTCCTGCCTAATATGCTTGAGGAGATCTTAAAGACGAGGATCATGGTGAAACAGTCCATGAAGGCGTACAAAAATGACAAAGCTCTATTACGCCTACTGGATGCAAGGCAGCTTGGCCTGAAACTTATTGCTAATGTCACATTTGGTTACACTTCTGCCAACTTCTCAGGACGCATGCCCAGTGTTGAGGTAGATACTCAAACTTTGTTTCAACTGAATGGTTGCATCCTAAAAATGAGCTGCATAACTTATTTGATCACAGGCAGAATAGAAAAACAATTGACCATGTAACGAGTATGGCAAAATAAATAGTCTTGTCATTTTTTACAATTTTGATGTAAAATTTGTTTTCGACCGGTAGATTTTTGTCTGCTTAATTCAAGAAACTATTACAGACTGAACACTAGTTAATATATATTTTTTAATGCATGTATGATAAATATTACAAAAAATAAAATAAAGCAATTTTACATTTACCTTTGACTGTTTGACTGGAAGGGCCAATATTTCTTAATTTGTATCCAGCAGCATTGTAAGGATTACAGTTTGCTAATGAACAAATGTATAATTTAAAAACATTTATTTTCTTTGAGACCAACCTAATGCAGTTTGTGTGTATGATTACTGTGTTGCCAAAATAACAAGAAATATATATTCTGTCTCTCTCCTAATATACCAGGTAGGTGACAGCATTGTGCACAAGGCCCGAGAGACTTTGGAGCGAGCCATAAAGATGGTCAACGACACAAAGAAGTGGGGAGCACGTGTTGTGTATGGAGATACAGACAGGTAGAGAAATAAAAACTGACCAAGCAGATGTTTTTTATTTGTCAGTGTCTTTCACTTTGACTGTTTTTCTTACATGATAGGTGAGCATTATAATGTTAACAGATGAATTAGCCATTAATAGTGCTGTTGAGGCACTGTCTCCCTTTGAAAGTTTGTTCATTGTTTTGGTGGGCCAAATGCAGTTGAGTTTGAAAATGAATGCTGCCTTCTGATTGTTGTTTTTTTTTTTAAATTAAATTCCTGCTCTGTATGTGAGAGTTTTCCCTAAAATCTCGGTGTCAGGTTAACATAGTCCGGAGCCCCTTAAGGGACATGGTGGAGGAAAAAAATGTGGAGTGGATGTCAGTACCGCATCAAGTCAAGGACACCTAATCATTTTTCGTGAAATATCCTTTTCATGTGTTCAAAACTGTGCCTTAAACTAAGCACTGACTGTATTTCTTTATACTTCAGTCAAAGTTAAAAATAAAACTATGAATTGCTACTTTATGAATATACAGAGCTGCCTGAATATGGAATGATTTCAGACTCAAAATGATTATTAGATGCAGACACAATTATCCTTGCGCTGCGTAAATCCAATGCGTGCTTCATATTACAAACACACAAAAATTTGAGTATGTGGACATTCAGGATTAAATGCTTGTACAGTAATTTGTACAAATAAAGACATGCTTGGGAATAAAACTGGTCTGTTCTACATTAATATGTCATAAATTGTGCATGCAAAAAGGAATCTGTGCATTTGTGTATCAGGTGGCGCATTCATTTATTGACATTTTGTTTGAGTCGATATTGTTCGATTCATTTGGATTTTGAGGCCAAATTTTTACATTTTTACAGTTTTTTACAACACGCACACAACTACCTACGCACAAGTCTCACTGCAATCCATTAATGTGTAAACGATTTGGAAATTTGGAAATGTGCGTTTCTACACTGAAACAAATGGTGTTCAACTGGTGTCTTCAGAATTATGAATTACATTAATGTGCTGGGTTCAAAGTAATTTTGTAAGTATAAATGTTCTATTTTCTATTAAAATGTCATACTTTGCGTGTGCGAAACGGAATCCACGCGTGCATTTGATTTCTTGCTCGAGTTGATCCTGTTCGGTTAATTTTGATTTTGAGACTTTCTGCGTTTTTAAGCATTGACGAAACACATGCAAACGTTCACTGAAAAGCAAGACAGGCAGCTACCACTAGGTGGCAGTCAAAACGCCTCCAAAACGCTTCAAGAAAGCTATTTGCAAAACTCAAATTTTGCCCAAGTTCACAGAGGGCCAAAGCTGCTTTAAACGAAAAGGATGCTCACACCAGATGTTGATTTTAATTTGATTAATTGAAGTTAATGGATAAAGAATATCCATTTATTATTTTTGACTGCCTAAAACGTTTAAAACAGTACTGTACTTTGTAGGGAGCTTTCTTGAATAGTCTTGAGACGTTCTCCACAGTTCTTCTGATTTTAGTCTGTCTCAGTTTATTCTGTTTCTTCATGTTATTCCAGGCAAACTTGGATGTTGATCAGATCAGATCTCTGTGTGGAGCAAACTGGACAAGACAAAACTAGACAAAAATATCACTGGATTATAACAGTTAATGGCTAAATAAATGTTTGGAAATGTGAACTGATATTTCCTGCTACCACACTACAAGCAGAAGATATATATAACTGGCTTAAAATTTTTTTTTAGATGCTGAGAATAGTATTGATCTTATAATGTAGGCCACCACCACTGTAGTCTTCTTCCTGATCCTACTAGGCCTATTTTCTTTCATGGAATATGTAGAAAATTGTATAAAATTCCTAATCAATTTAAATTAGGCTACATGTCCTACAATGAAAGTAAAGAATCCAAAATTAGATTAGACTCTGATCGTGGGCAAGAGTCGTGTAATATTTACCATGTAAATAAAGTAACCGAGGAAAAAAAAAAAAAATACATATTACAAAACTGATAAACTGATTAACTTAAAATTGTTCTATTTCCCACCCAACTAGATTAAGCTGGTAATTACTCTGTACTGCGACTGCTACCTAGTGGTAGCTGCTTGTCATGCCTTTCAGTGAACGTTTGCATGCGTTTTGTCAACCGAACAGGATAGAATCGAGCAAAATATGAATAAATGCATGCGCGGATTCCCTTTCGCATGTTCTTTTTTTCTATAAAAATATCATCATTTGCACATTTATACTCATTATATTACGTTAATGTACTGGGTTCAAAGTAATTTTGTAATTCTGCAGTCTCAAAATCCAAATGAACCGAACAAGATCGAAAAATGCACAGATATTTTTTTGCATGTGCAATTTATGATATATTAATATAGAACAGAACAGTTATATTCGCAAGCATGTCTTTATTTGTACAAATCACTGTGCAAGCATTCAATTCTGAATGCCCACATACTCAAATTAAGCTATTTGTGTGTTTGTAATGGGTGGGTGATATGGGGGTGGGAAATATGACGATTTTTGATTGTGGACGAAAAATAATTGCCCACAATTTGCTTTTTAAGGAGTATCGTAGTATTGTGCTATTTTATCATCTCTGTCTCAATATGCTGTACAACGCGACATACATTCACATTAGTGTTAACTGGTGGTAGAATTACACTCACCGGGCACTGCACTTATTCACAATCACAAAAGTACATTATTCGCTTTAAAGTTTTGCTGATTAAACATTCTTATACAGTATGTGTGCTGTCAGATTCAATTTTCCATCGCAAAAGCCTGTCAAATAGTACCTAATTACTGAACTAAGATATTTATCACATGTGATTGTGGTAATAATGTCAAAACACAAAGCTTTAAACACAGTTTCTTGTGTCTAAAGTGAAAGTAAACAATCAAGAGAAAAACATGCCAGTATATTAGATGCGTGCAGCACTTAAAGGGACAAAACTAAACATGCCGCTGCTTGTCATTAAAGGGACAGTTCACTCAAAAACTCTAATTGTTATTATTTACTCACTTACATGTTGTCCCAAACCTGTATTAATTTCTTTCTTGTGCTAAACACAAAATAAGATATTTTGAGTAACCAAACAGTAGCTGGTCCTCACTGAATTTAATACAATGTTCAACAGAAAAAAGAAACTTGCTGAGAGTGAGTAAACAATGTAGTGTATAGGTATATAGAGTTTCCCTTTTTATATTTGTTAATTCTTTGTTAATACTGCTGAATACACCTACTCTTCCTGGAAAATAAAAGCACTGTTTTTTTTAATTCATATTATGTTTATTTGTAATGTGTATCTTTTCGAATAACAAAGATAAAATGACAAACGATTTTTATATTAAATATAAATATGACCTAAATATAAGCCCTTCCTTTTTTTTATTTTATACTTCTTTTTTATTTGTTACCTTGAAAGGCCTTGTTTTTATGAAAAAAGCTAATTAGTTTGTCTGTGCTGCTCAGACAACTTTCAAAATAGTAAAAATCAAAGACAAAGGATCATGATAAAATCATGAATAGTGATATTTCTGAACAAAATGATATTTTTGCAGTATTGCCCACCTCTATTGTTACGTGACCATTCATGCACATTGTAGCATTATGCAGCATAAAGACAAATAAGATTTATATTTTGCATGTACTCAAAGCTCACTTCAAATTGCCATCTAATGCATTTAGGTCATGTAATGTTGCCGAATAATATTATTTCAGAACTGCAATCGTGGAACAGAAAAATACAGGCAGACAGCTTGAAGCTGCTAAAATTCATCAGTAAATCTGTGGAAAATTAATAAAAATTATGATTTTGTCTGAGCTATAGGCATTTTAAAACAAACATGCACTATTGCAAAGGTAGCATAACAGATTCGTAAACTGATGAGATAATGTAATCTTCATAAAATGGGTATCAAAGAGAAACGGTATCGAACATTTCTGAATGATACCTAGCCCTAGTCCGGCGTTTCAGTAACTTCTGAGAATATTTAGGGCCTTCAGGGAATATTAATGCACTTATAATGAAAATAAATACTGCAATACAGTATAGTGGGATTTAATAATAATAATAATAATAATATTTAATATAATGGGATATCAATATATGACTGTACTGGCACCGCTGAAGCAAATGAACTGTAGCAGTAGTTGTATTTTGATGGAAAGTTACAGGGAGTATTTAACACTGGAATGAAAATGGCTTTTGCTTGGAGAAACTATGCAAAAATAATAATAAAATAATAAAAATAATAATACAATTAAAAAAAATTTTAAAAAGAGAACCCATCAACACAAACAATCCCATTATTAGATATGAGCAAACAGACAGCGTTCCTGACAGCACAGGCCTCTGGGTTTACGCCAGTGCTGTGTTGAGGTCGGCTGTTTCTTCCGCTCTATTCACTATTCGGCTCTTTCAATTCCAAGTCTGTTCACCGGGGCTGAAATGTGACTTAAACCCGTCAGTCAAAAGCAACAAATCTTTTATTCCTCTTTCCTTTGAGCTTCAGCTAAAACACAGTAATCCCATATTGCTGCCACACTAAGAACAGGATCATGGGTAAAGACGTTAGCTATCCACATCTGCCTCCTCAGTCCCTTTCATCCACACATCCAATCACATTCATTTCCTTGCCAAAGAGAGCAAATGAATATCGCCCGGATCTGATATCCTGCCAAAACCTGTTCAAATTCTAGCACACTTGGACTAAATGACTCTATTGGCTAAAATTACTTTTTGGGGTTTTCCATTTAGTGTCTGATTACAAATACTACATATACACACATATACATAACATACACACATATTTATACACATACATACATACGTGTGTGTGTGTGTGTGTGTGTGTGTGTGTGTGTGTGTGTGTATGTATAATATATGCGCATATGCACCTCAAAACTATTTTATCATAAGCCATGCTTCATTTGAATTAACTAGTCATACATGACAAAATTTGTAGAAAAACAACAAAAATATGAATAAATTATTAGAGTAAATTATTAGAAAAAACATGTTAAATATAAACAAGAGTAAAGATAATTTTTATAAGGTTTTACTACTACAAAAATTGCTTTAAATCATATTTGTCTAATATGATTAATTTCAAGCAATAAAAATGATTAAAAATAACATGATAGACAAAGCATTTATTATGAATAAATGTGTAAATGCATATCTTAAAAATCTATTTACTTGAATAAAACATTTTCACAGAAACATTCATTTATCATCATTATTACTGAGAAGGCATTATTATAAAATATAATTACAGCTGTTAAGAGTGAATGTAAAGAATTATAATATGTTTTACTAGTATTATTACAATTGTAGGTGTTTTTTTTAAACAATTTTATATATTACAAAGTTAATTGCAACCAACATGCTTTTTTTTAAGAATCAATTTAAGCATTATTTGTAATAAACTACTACTACTAGTAGTTTTATTATTATTATTTTATTTATTCATTTAATATTTGACTATTATATATGATCAATAAGTTAATCTCAAGCAATGCATGTTCTGGAGCAGCCAGCAGGTAAACAGCTTAAATATATAATGTGCAAAATAGTATAATAAAGAATAAGAAGGTGTGTAAAATTTTGACTGCACGTGTATTACATTGTAATAAAATAAATTACCTGGTGTCATGTTATGGTGATGTTAAAAACTTTACAATGGCTATTTTGACACTAGAATGATCAAGACTTAAGTTAATGCTAATATTTTGTATTTGTGAACTCCAGATCAACATATAAACGGGCTTTTGTCCAGCACATGACCGTCAACAGTCTCGACAAAACCAAACTCATAAAAAGATCCTAACAGTATAGGCTGTCTCACGTTCCACTCAAGCACATGTTGTGCAAACTGAAAGCACCATTCACTTTTGGCACAAACACACACATGTTGTGCACCAGCAACACGCTGCTGTCAAAGTAGGTTTCTTGTTCCTGTATTACAGAGGTCGGTTTCACTTCACACGAATCCAGCTTAATCCTACACGAACACAAAAACATGCACATTTAATGCAAGAGAAAACAATATCAGTTTTGCATCCTCTTTTATAATAAACATGCTCAAAAAGACAGGACCAGGCAATGCACCACCATTTCCCAAATTACAATCAAACGCTGCCAATATCTGGGTTGAAAAGGCAGCCATGTGTTCACCAAAGCCACCAAACTAGTTTGTCTTGCATCTAAGATTTTTGCACAACCCTTCATTATGTTGTTATGGTGTCAGATTCACTGTCAGGACGTTTCAGAGATCTGCACATTAGTGTTGATCAATAACCTTTAACAAAAGTGTTTGCTAAATTCACTTTAAAGTAGGCCTGGGCGATATGGCCAAAAACTTTATCAGGATTTTTCTTCATCATATCATATGACATTCATTTACCATCATGGAAATGCTTTCCACAAGTTTGTTAGACCTTGAGAAATGTAATGTCCTTATAATCAACATAACTTGTTTGCTCACAATATGGAAGGCCGCAGAAAATTCATTTTTATTTTTCCTTACATTCTGTAATACATTTTATTTATGAACTGTAGGGGTGCAACGACTAGTCGACTAGTCGACTAAGAGTCGACGGCAAAATTCGTCGACAACTAATTTAGTAGTCGAC
>JAUCNO010000663.1:2851013-2864309 GCA_032353835.1 Enteromius viviparus | reverse complement strand
CCAATCAGAATTTTGGTCGAACCAGACCGTATCGACCAATTAATCGACTAATCGACTGGGACGTTACAGCCCTAATTCTTTCCGTATTTTCTTAATAAGTAAACATTTTATTTTTTTGGTATTTAAAGTGGATTTACTTTAAGAAGAAGAATTGTGTTTGTACTAGTCCATATAGCAAACTGTAGGCTGCATTCTGTTTTTAAACTGGATTCCGAGATACTGTCTGCATTTTCTGCATCATGTAAACCATGGCGCTGTACGCGTCAAGAACCGGGTTAAAAAGTACTGGTACCGTGACGCGTTTTCTTTTTTTTACCGACTTACCGAAGTACCAGGTCTTTTGACAACACTATTTACAAATGTGATATTAAATTTTTACAACAATTCAATAAACAAAAACGTTAATTAAGAGACTGATATTTTAGAAACATTATTTCCTGTTTTAAAGAGTTAGTTCGCCCATTTAAGACATGAAGTTGTATGAACGTTTGAAAATCTTGCACTCTCTGAACTGCATCTCAGTAGTCTATCCTGCTTTCTCAATGCGAATAATCAACATCAAATATATCAAAACCCATACTGAACGAACACCAGCAGCTGTAAGAATGATCAAATTAGCATAAAATATTAAACAAAAAAACTATTTACCAATGATTAGGGGTGTGAAGAGACACTTATCCCAAGAGACGAGGCGCTGGGTTCACGAGAACAAGACAAGATTTTTAGACTTTTTTAAATAAATCCTCAATGATAAAATTTATTGAGGAAAATTTTATTTTATTCAACAAAAACTTTCCAAAAATGTAGGTGCATTTTGAAACGAAACTTTTAATTTTACTGAATTACATGCAGTAATAAACAACATGTGAACATAGGCTAAATATTTTGCCACAAACTGACAGGCAAGTAATAACCTAAAAAGTATAAACAGTATAAATGAAAACAAATACAAATATCCCTTTGAAAGCAGGCTAAACGATTTTTCAAAAAAGCTTCAGAAAACAGCCCAAAACAAAGCTCTCTGGTAGCATCTTTTACCCAAAGTGTGCGTTACAAAAAGAAAAGTCCGCAAGTGGCGCGATATAACTAATGCGGTAATGTATCACACTGCTAAAGACATGGTTCCTAAAGCAGCAGTGGAAAAACATTGACCCAAACACAAGTACTTTGCATCAAAAGCTCTGCCACGTTTGAATTATATTTTGCTCAAAAACTGTTTAATAAAGGCTTTGATTCTTAAGTAACCATTTATGGAAGATACCGGATATATATCATATACCATCATTCCTCCTAAAAATCCAGAGATATGAATTTTTGCCCATATCTCAAAGCAACCATTAAAAAAAGCATTTGTGTCAGCACGTCATAAATAGAACGCAGCGGCAGTTTTCTGCCAGAGATGTGTTGCGCTGCATCATACCGCTATCGCAAGGATATTTCCAAGTTCTTGCGAGACCAGTCGAATCTCGCGAGACACACAAGTTCTTGTCACACCCCGACTAATGATGTGTAGGACAGTGTTAAAGAAAATCAGCTTGCTGACTAAATGACCACTACTACAGCTGTTGGATTACATTTGTTCACAGCAGAATTTAAAAGCGCTCATGTTTATTTGACGAAATGGCTCCAGAGGTCAGTGATACTAAAGGTTTTCAAACACGCAGGATGAAAGCAGTACAAGCTTATAACGAAGGCCTCGCCATTTTTAATCAGGACCAAATGCAGATTAATTTCAGCAAAAACAGCATAACTGCGATAAAAATGTGCCAAATTTTGTCAACATCAGGAGGAGACACAAAGGCCTTTTTGTCAGCATTAAAAACCTTGTACTTCAAAGCCCTCTGCATCTGTGCGGGAAAAAAATGAGCTCTGCAAAATAAAAATGGCATCCAGTTTGCACGTGAAACAGGGAGAGAGGTCTCTCACGGGAATGGTTCAGATCACAAAGGCCAGCGTCTAATGGGTAGGAGAGTGAGTCACACGCCTGTTTCTATCTCTGCCGCTTTTCCCTTTTTCTCCCTCCCTCTCATGCAAGCAGCTCGCACAAGCTTCATGGAAATACGTCTGCTCCAACCGTCCGACGTGCGGTGAGTGAACTCGACAGAAACGCTGCAGCGTACCGGTGTCATCTGTGCAAATGAAAGCAAAACTAGGACACGACTGTAAACAGAGCAGCGAAATGTGCAGCACCAGTTGGTGCACTTCTGATTTCTTGCAGACAGACATGCTGCTGATGAATAATGTGGCCTTCCTTAATGTTCAAAATGTAGCTTAAAATAAATGCATGATATAAAGCGCACAAGAAGCTCTCAAAATATGAGCTGAAAATGCACTTTATTATTTCAAAGGCACTACAGCTTTCAGGTTGTAAATTATTGTACTGTACTATTATAGAAAACTAAACAAAAAAACCCTACAAGATTAAAATCTGAATAAACAACTAAATCAATGTTTTAAATAACACAACATGCATGGATTTTTTAAAAGGCCAAAAATACCAGTATCAGCAATGCATGGTGGAGGATATATTCAACAAAGAAATTTATTTGTGTAAACATCTCATTTTTATGATTGTAATTAAAAGTGTAATTAAATAAAAATTGGCTGCTATTGCATTAATATGTTACAAATAATTACATAATGGCCAAAAAAAATCTTAAAATCAAATAAATACATATTTTACACAATATTTACATTTTCTACAACTATTCAAAAACATGCATATTTTAATATTTATTATGACAAGAATATTTGTTTAAAAGGCTGGTTTGACCAATAAATATTTCACCAACCAATATAGTAAGGACCATGTACTTAAAATTGCTGAAATTAATTAAGCATTTTCTTCAGACACTATTTACTGGAAATCCTGAATAAATCTTTTTAAAATGTTTGTTAGAATATTCAAGTTGACTAGAATGAGTGACAAGCCCAGTTCGACCAATGTGGATTTTTAATGGCTAATAATAGATATAATTTCTGAAATTAAATAAACACTTATTCCAAAAAATGTTTATTAATAGAATAGTTATGTTGACAAAGCCGTTGTTAATGTTTGAAACTGATAGAGACAACACCACTTAATAATCATCCAACCGGATATAGCTATGGTTGTCAGTCGCCAATAATTATAATCTCAAAATATTGTTTGTTTATATGTATTATAGGTGTTATAGATAATATCAAAACCAACATTACTGCACATTTTGTGTTCTGACTCTGCTGGGGCTCTGTGTATAACATGTTAAACACATTATGAACAGGGAATGCCCCAAAATTATATTCAGAAAAAGTTAATAGAGAGGTGGCTGTTCTGACATCACAGCAAGCTTCACTTCTAGGCCCAAATGACAAAAACAAATGCGTGTCAGTGCTTTTAACTACGCAAATCGGCCTTTTTGAGGTCGAGTTTATTATTTTAAACTTTTAAGTTCAATTTAATTGCCAGTCTCTTTATTTTGGCTCGTTCTGTATGGCTTTTCATCTGCCAACTGCAGCTTGTTATTTTGCGGAGATACGTGCGAGTGTTGCCTTGACAGTCACTGCAAATTCCCAGCGCATCAGCACCGCCACGGATCCTTTATCTAACGTAAACACACCATATAACTATAAAGGACGCATTTTGGAGGCTAAGTAGCCCTGAAGCAAACCTGGACAGAGACGAGTCTGTTATTATTCATCATAATGCAGATTTGCACACAGGGCCTTTCGTGCATGTGGCCCCGTGGCTTTAAAAAGGGTCAGTGGAAAAACAGCAGGAACCACAGGCTCTCCTTGGACGGTGGCCCAGCTGTGGAAAACTGGGATCTTTGAATAATAATCCCTAATATGTCATTCTGAACGTGTGTGCGCGTAGTACAAGGCGAAGGGAGTGGGCGTAAACATCTGATCTAGATTGCAAACTCACAGGCTAAAATGAATCTCAAATCTGTCCTCCCCAAAAACAAATGTCAAACCAAAACCTTGAAGCCACAGCCAAAAATGCTTAAAACATTACATAACCACAACAATAATCTGTCTACACTGAAAAAAGGTGTAGAAACCATTTTCTCTCAGAAACTACTAGAAAATAGGATGCATAATACACCAGGAATAAAATTAATGTGCCTTTTTGAAGCAGAAAGGCTAAAATAGACCAAAATAGTATTTTCATGTAAATCATACGATAGGTTTTTCTTATAGTACGGTTTACTTTCAGATTTTTCAGTAAAAACTTTTTTCCTTTAAATTTGCTTGAAATATTTCTAAATGGCCAAACAAACTGATAAAAGCCAGGACTGCATAAACCTGATATGAATCACAGATTGTAGGTTGGGGGAAAAATGGATTTCGACAATAATATAATAATTCACAAATATATTATACGGCTGCTTGCCAAATAAATATTGACCCTGTAAACATTTTCAAAAAAAATAAATTGTCTAACATTTTCAATACACAGGCCTGTCCTCTCAAAATGAAATAAAATATAAAAATATATATATATATAAAAGTTAACCATTTTATATTATATATATACACGTTGAAATTCTACATTCAAATGTTTACTTTAAAAATGTTTCAGATATTCTATACATTAAATATTCAAATTTTCTCCAATTACAATATATATATTTTATTATTTATTATTTGTTAATTTTCAATTTGTTATGTGCTATATTGTTTTTTGTTTTCCATTTTTATGTAAACTTTGTATTTAAAAACATATAGGCTCATTCTACATCTAATATTTTGCTAGTGGGTGAGATGTGGTGCCTCCCAGTAAAAGCTTGATTCGTGTCAATTAGATTGTGCTCATAGTAAACAATGTAGTAACGTATTATGTCATCACAAAAAATCTCTATGAAAAACACTGGGAAATGCAGCTCCATTAGACATGCTTCTGGCTGTCGCTGCACAGCTGAAGACGCCTCGGTACGTCCTTTAGACAAAAGGTTTCTGCGCGGAGGACGGTCACCAAATAAAGCTTTGTGCAAACCACATACACACACACACACACACATTAGAGCTGCATGCATGGATACAATATTTCATGCACGTCGCAGCTGCAACCACGCTCAATCTAACAAACACGTCGAAATAATTATACAAATATATTTACATACATTCCATGCATTGATGCCAGACGTGATCCAGTCGTTTATAGAGAAAAATGGGTGGTGGAAAACAATGCAAATTACAATAAATGCAACGCGTTCCGTCTGACTGTCTGACAGAAAGGTGCAACTTAAAAGGGTTTATTGTGAAAGCTAAGGCATACAGTATCATGTTGCGGTCTGCGCCACCCCTCTCACGCACAGACAATGAGCCTGCAGAGGGTTTATGAGACATGCGGGGCCCTCCAGCTCTTCACACCCGCGTTTAACGCACAGCAAACGCGCCTGTCACTGACGCATGCACGGCGCACACTAGCAACGCTCGCGCACACAACGCTGCTCCAGCTGCTGTTAATATTTACAAAAAGCCTCGAAAATCCTACACACACTGGGTTATTGTTGTTCCAGCTCTCAGACTGGTTGGTTAAGCTCCCTCCGTAGCAAAAGTCAACGCGTTTTCCTCTTGCTTCAGTCATAAACCGCGACGAAAAACAACTGAAACTTTCCGCTTACCGTCGCAGCGCTCTTCGGCTTCCTCTTCGTCATTCACCTACCAGCAGAGGACGAATTATCGACAATTTTAAGAAAAAGAAACGTGTGTGTCGGAGGGTAAAAACTGAACATTAACCCTACGGCTGTGTGACGTCTCTCAGTGCTGCTTTTGAAAACATCGCCGTCAGTCCGTCTCTAAGAAAAGCCCCAGCGAAAAAACACGCAAAGCGGAGGCGCTGATTGGCTGACGAGGGACCACGTGACTCACGGCGCTCAAAAAACGTTTTGCGCTTGCTCGTGCTCACTCTAAAATGTTTGCTGTTTAATATTTCTGTTCTATTCATATTTTATAATGGTGTTTTAATATTTAATAATATGTTTACATACAATATTGAATATTTTTATTTGATTGTTTTTTATTAAATTAAATAAATATTTGTATTGTACTATTATAATTCTTTTTTATTATTGCTTATTCAATATGTTTTATACAAATACATTAAAAGCATTGGTTGGGCGATTAAATTATATGTAAATATCAATGTAGGCAAATATACGTATGTTTTCTATGCAAAGAATATGTCCAGTGTATGTTAATATTTGATATATGTTATTTATTAACTTTTTTGTGTTATTTTTTGTAGTTTTTTTATTTTACTGTTTTATAGTTTGAATTATATCAAATAATAATGTTTTTTATTATTATTTTTTAAGTGAAATATTTTCACTTTGTACTCATCCCATGTCGTAAATTTGTTTTTGTATGAGAATTTATAATCATTTGCTCTCTCTCTCTCTCTCCCTCCCTTTCTCTCTCTGGGATGGCGGGGCTGACGCTGCGCACCGTGACGTCACCCTTTCCGTTCGACGCTGCAGCGAGCGCGAATGTTCTGGAACGTTGATGTCGGAGAGAGGCGCGAGGAGAAGGAAAGAGGAGAAGGTATTTGACGAGCGCGATCCAATGTGGCGTCATTTATTCTGTTACTACGAGCGCATAACACGTATTTGATTCTAGGTTGGCTCGTTTAGAACGCCGTTGTCGCGGTTTCGGCGTGTATTATTGGTGTGGCGCAGTTGGTTATTTAGATGGTGTAGGAAAAAGGGAGTTGGCGCATGCGCAGGGAATGCGCTGGTATTATGTTGCAGAACGAGCTCGAATCACAAGGGAGAACACTGGTTTGTCTGTGTGTATGTGTGTGAGGGGGATGGGCGCTGGCTAGACACACACACACACGTGCACACATACATGCATAGACCAGCGTCGGTTGCATGTAACTGTTATTGTGAACTAGTGATCATAACATGAATAAGTACGCGTAGTTGACATATGACACTGTAACTGTCTTGTGTGGAACTGGTTTATGGTTTGAACCTTAACAACAAAGTACCACACAGTGCTGTTCTTTCCAGTTGCGAAAAGCACAGTGTGTATGCAGGTGCATGCTGGTTATATGTTGTCTTAAATTAGCATGATTTAGGCTAATCAAACTATGTTTTTATCCATCAATGATTATGTAATATTTTAGGTATTCAAGAGACTGCAAAAAGAGGTGACCTGCCAATTTCTACTGAATTTACTCCATAAAATAGTTAGTATAAATTATAAGCTGCGTCCGAAATAGCTTACTTCGCTACCATAAAGTACAGGAAAAACAGTATGCGAGGCGAGTATAATGTCCGAATTTATAGCTTTCGAAATTGAGTTGGTCGAAAAGTACCCGGATGACCTTCTTCTTCCGCCCGAATTCTATAGTAGGCATACCATGGACACTTTCCTATCCCATGTGGCTCCGGGAGAGGAGGCGTCATATTCGAAAAATGGCGGAAAGTGGAGACACAGCTTATTTTAAGTGTAAGCACCTCAGGAAAAAAACGTTTATTGTGATTAAATTACACTTGTTTAACACAATCTAAATAAACGGTCACTTATTGAAAGTATAAATTGACGCGCTGTTGTGACGACGCATGACACGTGACAACATCAATATGGCGGATGTAGTCATCCGGAATTCAATCATACTACCCTACATTCATACTATATAGAACATATTTTTTAATGGTCAGGTAGTACGTTACATTTTAAATGTAGTACTTACTTATGTAGTATGCACTTCCTACCACTATAAAAAGTAAAGCTAAAAAACGCTCAGGGGTACGATTCCCAAAAGCATCGTTAAGCCGAGTTCAGACTGCACGATTTTCAAAGCAGTCATGTCACAGATGTTTTCATACTGTGTGACTATCTGGGGTATCATTCAGTCGCTGCTGTGTTCACACTGTATGATAGATCGGTGGTAGGGGCTTTGTTTAACTTTACAACAGGAAGAATTGCAGACAACTTTGTCTCACTTCAAACACACATGAGAAGACAATGCGAGATCACCTGTGCGAGACCGGAGTTCTCACGTGAGGATACAAAAATAAGCTTGTCATACAAATTGCATGTGCGCTCATTTGCAACAAAAAAAGATAATGGACGAAGATGATTCCTGCTGCTCTGGATGCTGCTCTCTAATTGGCTGTAGGTAATAGCCGATGTTATTCAGTCAAAACACATTTCACACGGCATGATTCTGAATCGCAGACAGGTCCAGATATTTAACATGCCAAATATCTCACAGGTGTCTGCGATTCTTTCAGATCCTGTCATTGATTGTTCACACTGTGTGATTGTCACTCGCGTGCACGAGCACCGGTTTGCCTGTGATTTCGGGCGTTTGTCGGCGATTTCTCAAAACCTGTTGGTGAATCAAAACCGGGGCTAAAATCATGCAGTCTGAACTCGGCTTTAGCTAACTATGATCGTGCGACCATGGTTGCTTTTGGGAAACGCAGGTCTGCGCAGAAGAGATCGTGAGGTGGAGCTACGGAATCAAAGTCCCGCCCAAACTCTTGCACACCCAATCACAAGCTCACAATCATGACACCACAGCCCGTTTTTATAGCATAAAATAACTAGTTTAAAGCAAACTTTTTTAGAAGAATGAACACTTGAACATAATTACAACTACCTACAATGACGGAAACTACATTTGTTAAAAAATATATATATTTGAAGTGTAATTGAATTAATTAGTTTACATGGATTACATGGAGAGGGTGGGGTTTATGACCTATACTGCAGCCTGTCACCTGGGCGCGATCAAAGACACGACGGCTTCACTTTTCAAGACTAGTGCAGCACACCCGGTATAAATGAATGCATTTAGCTTGATTCAGTGATATTAATAGATCTGATTGGAATAAATATAATATTAAACCATTTTTAGATTATTGTCATTGGATACTATCTGTACCTGACTGATCAAATAAATATTGTGGAAAATCTGGTGTTCATTTTATTCACTATCATTAAATTGGACAGATAAAAACTATTTACAATAAATTCCAATATATATATATACACATAAACACATTGCTGTCATGTTCAGCCAACTGCTATAAATGCCATTTTATATGATTATGGCAATTAAGTAGTATTGGTTTTGTAAGGAAATGGTTAGATTCTGTATGGAAAACCACACGTGGACCAGCCTCAGAAACGCTCATTTTTTGATGTGGCTTGTTTATACATCCTGCATCTGCCGCTGTCAGTGAGGTTATGCTGTATGGATGGCAAAATGGATGTCTTTTTAAAGCATTGTTTATTTCAAATAAAAGTAATGGAAGACTAAAGTGTATGTGCTAATGTTATGTCTTGTTATAATACCACAAAAGTGTATGCCATGTTTACATGCACAAGAATTCCTAAAAGAAGTACAATTTGGTCATATGTTGATAAATATGGCACAACCCCGGCATTCCAAAACATATGGCATATGCCTCCATAAACCAATTATCTATTAATGAAAAGGAATAAAAATAGGGTTGGGTTAAAGCATCATAATAGTATCTGCCTACATTTTGCTATTTATTGCTTGTGCTGCTGTCAGTGATGAGAATGTGAATTGAGGTGAAATTACTCTACATAATTGATAAAAATGAAGCGTAATAACCAGTGAAATCATCTCCAGTATTTTCAGTAAACGTGTTGGATTTTGTTTACACAGAACATGCTGATTTCCGTGTGTTTAGAAGTGTAACGCTAGCTGTGGAGCATACAAACTACTTAGTTGGAATATAAATCAAATGGAAAATAATTTGCATGTTATCAAGGATCTTGTTTCCATCAAGGAATAGTAACTTTTTAGGGAATAGTTCACCCAAATATGATAATTTTGCTGCAAATTTACTCAGCCACAGGCCATCCAAAACGCAGATGTTGAGAGTCCAAACAGCTGATAAAAACAATTCACACCACTCCATCAATTAAGATTTTTTAAAAGCAGAAGCTATGCTTTTGTAAGAAACAAATCCATTGTTAAGATATTCCAGCTTCAAACGGTTGCTTCCAGAAAAAAAGGGCAGTCTTCTATGTGAAATATTGCTAATCTTTTCTGAATCCGGAAATAAATCTGCAGAAATCAAGCACCGTTTACAGCCAAAACAAAAATGTTTTTGATTTGAGAGACAACAGGAGATGGAAGTGGACTGGTATTTTAGCCAGAAGTAATATTTTAAAGTTAAAAACATCTTAATGATGAATTTGTTTCTTACAAACAAGCAGCTCTTCTTTTCACAAGACATTAGCTGATGGGCTGGAGTGGTGTTGGCAGCTGTTTTGACTCTCATTCTGATGGCACCAATTCACTTCATTTTTAAGATAGTGACAAAATTTCTCCTAATCTGACGAATGTTCATGTTTGGTTGAACTATTCCTTTAATGTGCATGGTTATTTTTTTTTGTCATTAAAAAAACTAAGAAAGAATCACACTTGTCTATTGTGGTATAATTAATGATAATATTTTATTTACAAACACAACATCTCTGATGTTTACAAGGACTCAAGATCACAGAGGTCCGTTTACAGGTCAGGTCTCACACCAACGCCCGGTCCAGGAGGAGGTTCTGTCAGTGAGGTTAAACCTCCGGCAGGTTCACATGAAAAACGCCCACTCCTGATGGAGGTGAAATCATTACAATCAATTAAAACGTTCATAGTGTGCCAAATGATTCATTAACCACACATCATGTACTTATTTAATTACACCTCTAGTTGCTTCATATTATCTTCACACGCTAAACAAATGCTTAAAACTGCAAGCGGAGCTAACCATCGCCCTCTTACAACTAACAACTGACTGTCAATCCTTTTAATAAGCTTAAAAAAATAAGTGTGAATGTCCCAAACACCCCCATGATGTCACAACTAAGCTAAACTAGACTGAGAACTAGATAAACATATCAAATGGCATTGGCACATTTTTTGAAAAAGATCTAAATATATAAACAAATAAGGCAAGACGCTTACAATTCCCACTGCTGTTCTTTAAAGTCTAATATAATTGATAAATGCATTAATATATATATATCTAACATCCATATATAAATATTGCACTATTTTCAGACAACATCATTATATATAATAGTAAGCATGCATTAAAATGATTAAAAGTGACAGTAAAATCTAATGTTAGAAAACAAACACATTTCAATGAGCCCCAATTATAATTAAGCAGCAAATCAGCATATTAGAATGATTTCAGAGGCTTGAGTAATTCAGAATTTATTCACAGGTATAAATTACATCTTATATGATTTGGGTGTAAAGTTAGGCTATGCACAGTTATTAATTTTTAAAAAATATTTCCATGATAAATTACTGTTTTTACTGCATTTTTCATCAAATAAATGCAGTATTAGTGAGCAGAAGAGACTTGATATTTATTTACTCTGAAATAATATAGTAATATTCAGGTACACCATTTTAACCAAACTCTCAATTTGTTTAATGTAACAAGTAGAATACAATAAAATCTATTTGAAAAAAAAAAAAACATGATTTCAACAAAGTTTTTCTTTAAACCAAACTCTAGAAAGAATAATATTCAATAATTTAATTATTTAAAATAATTACCGTTACCAATTTTATAAAAGCACGGCATGATTAATAACCAGCAATTTATCACAAATTAACTATAAAAAAGATTTCAATGCATGAACATATCATTTTTAAGTGATGACACCAACAAATAAAATTGTGAATCATATCGCTGTTGAATTTCCTGCTATAAACTCATATTTGCAGTCTGTGAGACAAGGAAAGAATATTAGGAAAGTAAGATTTGTGTACCTGGGTCCAGGAGGAGGAACTCTGCCTGCCTTCAGTTCATCAATAATCTGCTCCATATCTGACGGTTTAAGATCCTCCTAAACACCAAACCAGAAAGACAGGAAACACTTGTTAATGCGGAATTAATTGATTATAGTATACCCTATTCTCTGACCTCTGTGTTAATCTGCTCAAGCATCAACTGTACTATACCCAATTCAGTGATCATGTAAAAATAGTGTTTTCAGATCCACTGAGATGTTCCTAATACGGGCTTGAAATTTCTTTAAACGAAACTTGCAAGTATGTTTGTGGCAGGTTTTGTAAGGTTTAACCACTACAGATATTCTGCTGCCCTTCAGAGACTAAGCAACACTAAATGCACGTAATTGGTAAACATGAGTGATCTCCAGAGCTATCTCATTATCTGGAAGCAGCGGGGTCATGTAGATGTGATCTCTAGGTTCCTCAAGCTTCCTCCAGAAGAAAGTATCAAAGGATGAGCTCACCAAATGCCCTAATGGATGTTTAGCATCAGAGGGAGACCTGCTAACCCATATCAGGTGGGTGAATCACGCAGGGCTGACGAGTTTCTGTTTAACTGAGAGAGGCCACGGCTAATTGCATCATTACCCCGGCAGGGCATACAGGGCTTCTCTTAACACAAATAAGCTTAAACAGAGACGTACACAACCCAAGGAATATTTACCACTGATACAGACCCGGATCTAATTAGTCAGTTCATCTTTATTTAAACAGAACATCAGGTGACTTGTATAAGCAATCTTTCTTTTAGCTTTTTTATGACAATTAAAACAAAAAATAGCAATATGCACCATCAATATTGTATTATTACCATTATTATTAGCAGCAGCAGTAGGAATGAAAATCAATTCAATTAGAATACAAAAAACTATGCTCTATTAATATTATATCTTTTTTTAGTAATTTGGTATTTACACAAAGCTCTTCTGTTGTTCATTAGGTTCATTATTTATTTAGTGCTTTTTTACAAACAAACAATGCACAATAGAAATTATTATTTTGATAAAATATATATTTAGTAATTTATTCGGTTTAATATATGCAAAGCTCTTTCGTTTGTACAATATGCATTCTTTCTTAGCTTTATCACAATTACAATACAACAACAACAATATACATACTTTATTATTATTATTCGTTGTTTTATAATGTGTGTAAGATGTATTTTTATTTAGTTATTTTGTTGTACATTTGCCTTTTCTGACAAAATTGATAAACTTTAGAACAAAAAACAAAAATTATTATTTAATAATTGTTACTACTGTTATTAATAATAGTCATTGTTAGTTGTACTAGTATAAGTTATTTTGATGTGTGTTCTGCATTCCTTTTTCACTACTAAAATGAGAGTACAAGAAAAACAACATGCACTATCAGATGTAGGGCTGGGCGATATATATTGTGTATTAGTCTGGCCAAGCTACCTTACTACCTGCCTTCTGGGAGGCGGGCTTAACCTGCATCCATTAGATGCCTCTGTATACTACTGGACGAATCTACAACCAATCAGA
>JAUCNO010000663.1:2812679-2824143 GCA_032353835.1 Enteromius viviparus | reverse complement strand
AAGCGGGTCGGGTACAATTTTTTTTCTTTTTTTTTTTGCGGTCCGAGTTGCGGGCGGGTTAGTTGACAACGTCGGTCAGGTTCGGGTTGTTTACACATTGACCCGCGCATCACTGGTGCCTATAGTGCTCTAGTATGTAGTATATAAATCCCACATTTTTGCTAAATTGTGATTACAAAAACTATAATTGACTTAAGTTAAATTTGGATTTTTTATCTCACAATTCTGACTTTTTTGCAATTATGAGAAAAAAAAAGTAAGAATAACAAGATATAAACATAAAACTTTGAGACGTAAAGCTCAAAATTGCAAGAAAAAAATACTTGCAGAATAAAAGCTTGAATTTCTGGGTTACAAACTCAAAATTGTGAGTAACAAATTTATATTAATGACCTTTTTATTTTTTATTGTCTGCTGGAAACAAGCTTGCATGTTGTTGATCATTCATCATTAATTAGTTTTGCTCTGTCTTTTGTTTTACTTTTTTACTTTTAAAAGGCATTTTTAACGGTTTAATTTCAATAAAGTGCTTTTGCTTAGCCTAGTGCTTTCTCATATAATATTGTTCTGCTTTAGAACAATATTTGAACCCATCGTCAGAGAGTTTCCAGTGTTTCAGCTTACAAATGAAATACTTATATTTGAATTGATTTCTAATATGGTGAATGTGTTGTCAAAGGAATTTAGTTGTTAAAGTATTTGTGTGAGTGATGAAACACGTTCTATTCAGCCTGAGCACAAAGCTTCAGTCATCTGTCTCTGCTGCAGATATAGGTTATTCTCTCGCCCTAAAAACAGCCTGTAAAGCCAGACCTAAGCTGATCTCACGTCAGAATGTGTCAATTGGTCTAGAAAAGCTGAAGTTACATCCACAGGTTCAGGATCAGTGTTCTGAAAACTCTGTGTGAGGCTCGTCTCCATCTGCTGTGTCCAGCAGGAGCTCTTTGTGGATGAAGCAGAATGTATTCAGCAATTCTTTATTCAACACTTCAATACACCAATTAATGAACCTGCACAAAGAAAGAATCTGACATTCAAAGCAGCAGGATGAGCTTAATTTTAGCACAGAGACTCTGATTTTTACATGCTGTGCATTATATTATATATGCATTTATAAAGAGCTGTGTATATGCATATGGGGAAATGCAAACATTTCTGCGGAAGCACATTTCTGTCACAATAGGTAAGTGCAACTATATTTAATTGCACGCTTTTTTGTCGCAATGCAAATTTATATTTATGAGCTATTAACTTGGAATTGCAAGAGAAAAAAAGTTAATATCTCACTATTCTGAGGAATAATAAGAATTGTACGTGAGATAAAAAGTATCTTTTTTTAATTCCACGGCAGAAACAGGCTATTATATATTTTTTCATTTAGAGCACATATTGAAGAAAAAAAAGTGAGATTTTGAGACAAGTACTTGGGATTTTTAGTGTGTATGCATATATATATAAAATCTTACAACAGTGTCCTATATATATATATATATATATATATATATATACTGTATATGTGTGTGTGTGTCACCGCATACAGACTGCAGAAACAGAATGGACTGAACTGCATCTAATGAAGGTTGACTGATATCTAATATCTAGTGCTGATCTAACCTGAGCTGACAGAGAGACTGACTATGCCGTCCGGCTGTGACTGAGCACAGATAAAACTGAGGTCGACCCAAAGTCACAAACACACATCCCTGGAGAAACACAGGACATCTGCTGCCTGACAAACCACACAAGCCCTTTCTCTAGATTTCTTCTGATACCTGCTGCACTCCACTCCACTAACAACAAACACTTGTCAGCATCCTAATTCGTAACGTAATGACATAAATGAAGACAACATCACCCCAAAATAAATACCTAGTATAGATACTATTAAAATAAATAAAAAAATGACACAATGAATTATTCATAACGTAAAATGTACTCTGAAAAAGATATTTGGTGTTGAAATTATTTTGACACAAATTGCTAGCACATTTCATAATTAATCAGAAATGGCAAGAAAATTCTTTAATTTTCACTGAATACTGAAACAATCACCACCAAAGTTTCCACCACCAAACTAAAAAACACAAAGCTAACTGGTACTTTTTAGCAGAATTGTTTGATATAAATTCAGTTGCAAGAAATAATCTCACAATAGTGGCTTTATTTTTATCTGCAAATCACAATTCTTTACACATTTACAATTTATATCATGCAATTACATATTGTGGCATGCAAAAAAAAAAACTATATACTTTAATAATTCCTCAGAGTTTGACTTTTTAACTTTAAATTGTGAGTTCATATCTGCGTTCTGAGAAAAGAAGTACATTTTCAGTGGAGGCAATGGAATATTTTATACAGTATTTGGATGTTGTCTATGTAGGCAGGAGAGGTTTTGGATCAGAGCTTTTGTGTTTTCTTTTGCATGAGTCACCGGTTTATAATTGTGTCTCTGTAGCCTAAAACCACTCTTTACTAACTGCCCTTGTGGTTAGTTGAACATTAGCTATTACAGAGATGTTTCCTGCTTCTGAGTTCATGAGCGTTCTGCGTCAATGAACACTAATGAATGCTCGGGTCTCTAATGGAGGGTCAATATTTACCATCCCTCCTCACATTTTACGTAACCTTGGAACCTGAAGATGACATAAGCTTGTACAAACACGTTTGTTATAATGCTACAAGGCCTTTCTCAGGGCTGCTGGATATCTCTCTCTGCTACAGGCTCGTTAGGGACAAGAAAACAAAAATACGATGGAACGTCTCTCAAGATGCTTGTTTACAGCTGATTAACCGCTGTCTCCAGTACGGTATCAGAAGTCAACAACAGGACCACAATGCTTATGACGCTCATAGCCTCCAGCACACAATGCTAAACAACATGCGTCTCAAATCTCACATATTTGCTGAGTGAAACGGGAAATACAACAAAGTGACTCTCTGGGAAAAATATTTGTATTTAATATAAAAATATATTTTATTTTTACATTTAATATTAAGATTTTATCTATGTAGACAGTCACATAGGTTTACGCATGAAAAGGTCTACAAAATTTAACTGCATACATTTGCTAAAAATTCATTTTGTTACACAAAAGTCAAAATTTTAGCTGCACATTTGCAAATCAATTAATTGCATAAGCATGCAACAGTCCTGTATAAGTTTAAAAAGTAGCATGCAACATAAATATAAGGGGTTTGAATGCAAATACTACAGAAATGTATTCTTCATGTACATTACGTATTAATGAACATTAATGAATAATTGGGCTTCTAATGTTGAATCACACTATTTTATAAATGCATGTTATAGATCTAATGTGAACGATTCATCTGTGTGCATCTATTAAAAAACATCCTCATATTACATCAATGTCATGGGTTTGATTCTCAGGGACAATAAATGAATGTAAAAATCGATGACCACAAAACTATATGCACTAAAAGGTGCTCATTAATCAGTCTGTGTGGCTTGAACCCAAAACATTTCAGATACAAGCCCAAAAACAATCCCACAACAATCAGAAGCTACGTTTACGTCTTATAAACACTCGATCCATCAGAAGAGCGCTGGACTGGTGAAGCGCTGTGATAGTGTGTGTGCTCACACCGACACGCTGACGCTGCAGCCATTCTCCCACAAAACACTAATGAAACAGTCACGCTCGGTTATTCTCACTCGCTCTAACTGAACTCAGTGAGTCAGAACAGTGTGATGGAAAAGACAGAAAGCAGAATGATACTGACATCAAAGGAAGAGCGGGAAAAACATTTAGAGATACAGCTGATGATAAAATCATTGCGTTTATGAAATTTCTCATGCTCATTTTTAAGAGAGTAGTAAAAACAGCATGTCTTTGCCAGTGACATTTTGTTCTGTGGGAGTTTTGCTGCAAGCGCTTACTCATGTCACATGTAGCTTCTAGTGTAATGAATGTGTTTAATGACACGGTTGATGAGTGGGAACTGGACTGAGAAGCCAGAGAGGTTTGAGAATGCCAAACTCTCTTATTTTACTGTTAGCATAATCAAATCTCAAGACCAAAGTGATCTCTGAGAAACACTCCAAGGCAATGCAATGTAAATCAGTTACTGTGCATCAATAGGAATATCCAACCCACAGTTTGCATGCTGTCTATAATTATAATAATAATCAGTTCTGATTCGTGAAGCATGCATGCTTAAGGATGCATAAAGAATATGTTGTGAATGTTAAGAGGTAGATGCTAATGCTAACAAGCAGACACAAAGTATTCACAAAGTTTTGTGATTGCATGTTAGCATTGGAATCTAACTGTTCTGGCTCAACTCAACAGGGTTCAAAAACAAATAAAATGTTTCTGTATAACACATAGGATTAGTTTGGAAGTGCATACTACTGTAGAATGCCTACTAAAAGCATGCACATTTTCTACATGCATAAAATGCATGCTATAACCTTATTCATAGCTTTGTGCAGTTCAATTATATTGTATATAGATAACATTTATAATATATATTACATACATACATATATTATAATTAAATGTTAAAAAAATTATACAAATGCTGAATTTTTAAACAGATACAGAATTAATTTATATTTATATATATATATATATATATATAGATATATATACGTATATATACACACACACCGAAATGTGGAAAAAAACATATATATCTTACATATATATAAACATTTACAGCATACACCATGGTTTCAGATATTATAGTATACAGTATGCAGTAGCTAGTACACACTCAGCAGTATGCCAGTATTCCATTCCAAACACAGTCCATGAATTCTCAGTAACTGGTCTGATTCCGTTAGCATTATGTATATGATAATAAGACTTGTCCGCTGTTGTCAGAAGACCGGGAGAATGTTAATCTCCGTCTGGGATTCTGTTGGGAAAAGTCAAGGGACCCTGTGTGTATTACCAAGCCCGCACGGGCCGCTCACACACTCCCAGAGGGGGTTCTAGACACATATGCAAGCCTTCTCCATCACTACCGCGAGCGTCAAACACAATGGAAGCTCTTTTAAGCTCTCTCATTTGGCTAAAGAGATGCGGTGGTCCCTGGGGAGCTGGGAAAGTGTGTGTGTCTGTGTGTGAGGAGGGATTTGTGTGTGTCCAGCTGGTTAATGAGAGGCTGTCTTTGCACTCAAAGACAATTCCTTTCGTCTGGCTGGGTCAGTGGGTTTCCTATTGTGAGCGGTTAATAGGGGGTGGAGCCTGCAGTCAGAGGCGTCTGACATTGGGCAGCTGGTGAGAGATTACCTCTGTGCTCCCTCAGCTAATGTCTTCACAAACACCCACTTCCCAGAATCTGGTTAGCTGTTTGAATGAGGGACAGAAGCTTAAAGCATAGATGAATTTAATGCATTTATTTAATGAAGTATGCATACATGTCGTTTCTAGATTTAGTACATTTTATGAAGCGAATGTAAATACAGTATGCATTGCATTTTTAATCTAGAATTATAAATATTATAATGAGATAAATATATCTATATAAAAATGGATGTTATCTGTGTGTGTGCATATATATATATATATATATATGTAATGCAATGTTTTCTTTGAAACATATTTATTAATAAATGATATTTAATTTTATAAATTCTACAAAATTAAACAAAATTATTTAAATAATTATGAAAATGTTTATATAAATATTAAAATCTAAATATATACATTTATATACAATTTACATAGCTACATATATTTCAAATTCGTCTGAAGCATAATATAGTTAATTAGCCAAACTTCAAAGCTAAAATACATTAATAAAGAGCATTATGTCAGATTTTAACTGATATGAGGTCACAGATATATCAGCTGATTTACAGCAGCTTTGAATGCCGCTCATTCGGATTTTGAAGCCAGGACTATCTGCTCTCAGCTGATCACAGACACCTGCTCCCTGCCACAAAAAGAAGATGAAGGGAGAACAACAACAGCTCTTTTTCCCTCGAGATGTCCAGTTAAGCTGTGCATTGTCATTCTGTGGGCTGGTTAGAGGGTTGCCATCTGGAGTAAAAGACCAGCAGGCTAAATGAACAGGATGGAGCCCACCTGGACCACTGAGGTCTGGTCAACCTGAACCGCTCCTCCTTCTGACAAGGTTATTAAACACACTGGGGTTCAGGGAATGTGAGCTGTGTTAGCTTATAGTGTGCTATTGCATATAACTTCTCCTAATGCTGAGTTTTAAGCTGTGGGTTGTACTGACTTACACGATATCTCTAATAATGCAGCTTGTTGAGATGTTACAGAACAGATTACTACAGTCAATGCACACGAAAGAGCATTGCTGTGGATATAAAACCACCGCTAAAACGTCCAGTAATGGTGTGCTTGTTGCTCTCATTCTCCCAGTGATGCTCTGTTTCTGAGTCACACTCTTTTTCTTGGTGCCAGATACTATGAAGTAGTTTTGTCCACTCGGGGAGGAAGGGCAGGGTCTGGTATAATGTTGAGAGCATTACAGCTCCACTAACACTGCGTCTCCCACAGAGCGCACTCTCAAAAGAACTCCCGCTGTGTTGTTGGTGCGTACTAACAGGCAATTTTTGTGCCATGTGAGACCAAGGGCTGAGCGGCCACTCGTTGCTGCCCTCCAAACCGGTGAACGCATCCATCGCCGACTTAAGCTGGTGACCGGGAGCTCGTAAAACCGGGCCCAGTTTTATAAGCCTAGGGTTTCTCCACATGTCTAAGGCTCGCACAAATAGTCGGGAGACCTTGATTGTACAATGTGGATTCCTTTTCAGTGAAACCTCCTTGGTCTTAAGTCACCACTGTAGGGGTCTCATGTATAGCAGGCCGAACGGTATCACGTTGGCCGCCCTCAGGCCCAACAGCCTCTGAAACTGTATGACAATGGCTGACTGGCCTTTTCTCACTCTCTTGATTGATTCGAGAATCAAGACTACTCGAGCAGGGGACAAGCGTGCCTGCATCGTGGTCGAAACTTGTACAGCGCCTAAATAAGTGGTCTTTTGTACCGGAGAGAGCACACTTTTCTTGGCGTTCAGTCTGAACCCTAGACGCTTCACGTGAGCTAGGAGGACATCTCAATGTCCGATCACTTTGCTCTATGAGCTAGTATTAGCCAGTCTACTATGTAGTTTCGAATGCGAACACCATAAAGACGTAACAGAGCTAAGGCTGCATATACTACTTTTGTAAGCGTCCGAGGCGAAAGTGTTAGGCCAGAGGGAAGAACCTGATAATGTTATGCTTTGCCCCTGAAAGCAAACCTCAGGAACTTCCTGTAATAAGGCATATGGACACATGGAAGTATGCATGTTTTAGATCTATCGTTACAAAGCAGTCCTTGGTCCTGAACTGTAATAGCACTTGGTTCAGAGTGAACTTTAGCTGACTGAGTGGTTCAGTTGCCTTAGATCTAAAATGGGCCTCAGCCCTCCTTCCTTCTTGGGAACTATGAAGTACCGGCTGGGCTCTTACTCTCGATGAGGAACCGCCTCTATGACTCTCTTCCTCAGAAGGGTATTTACTTCTCGTTCTATAACCAAAGCCTGCTCGGGGCTCACCCCGATGACTCTAAAGCCACTGAAGCGCAGCATAGGACACTTGAACTCTCTTTCCAAATTCGATACATTTCCTCTATAATCTGCAGGGCCCAATGAGACACCTTCGGCAGTACTTTTTAGTCTGCTAAACTGTGTACTTAGTGAACCAGCTGGCCTCTGGTATAACTAGTGGTGATAGCTCGATGCTCTATAATGGCTCGCCGCCAGGGACCCCCTCAGGGGTGACATGCAGCTAGATATTTTGGCCCGACTGAGCGCAACATTGAGGGCACTGGGGAGAATGCGGTGGGCGGCTCTTCAACCCAGAGGGGCCTGTGCCCAGTGCCTCAGGAATTCTTCTGCTGGGACCACCGAGAAACAATGATAGTTCTTAAGTCGGTCTTGGGCTTGAAGGCCCCAGCAGCAGAGCGTTGCCTTGAGCTGTGACTCCGCGGAGGAGTACGCGAGGCAACCCTCTGTGTTTGAGCCTCACGATGTGAGGAGCTGGGACTCGGTCGGGGTTGTTCCCGCCCAGCAACCCCGGGATTTAGAGAGCCTCGAGGGAGGAACCGCTGGAATGCCGCCACTAGTCTCCACGCCACCTGAAAACTGTCGACGACTGAGTTGACAGTGTCGCTGAACAGGCCAGGAGGGGAATGTGGAGCGTCTAGGTCGCAGTCTTTCAAATCCGACAGGGTCAGCCATAAGTGTCTCTCCATGGCCACCATCGTTGCCATGGATTTCCTATGGCATGAGCGGTTTCTTTTGTGGCGCGGAGAGCTAGATCAGTGGTCCTCCGGAGAACAGATATATTGTCTGAGCTCACGTTCTCCTGTTCATTTAAATCCCTCAGCAGGTCGGCCTGATAGGCTCGGAGCACAGCCATAGTGTGTAGGCATGCCATGAGAGGAAGTCGCGGGTCGGTCTATACCACGAGCTTCTCTCTCGGAGTGGGCATGCAGTCTGGCTTGAGTGAGAGATAAGGGTCTATCTGTCTCCATCTCCTCAGCCAGATCGCATTGGGAGGCCCACAATCTCAGTCTCCGTTCCGCGTCAGCGGCAGTGGGACCTGAGCAGCGAGGCTCACCCATAAAAACCCCCTCCTCAAAGAGGGCTTTCCGGGACCGGAGCAACCTGAGCGGCAGAAGCTCACAATGAGAGTTATAAACCTTTGACAAGGAGACACACACCGCCTGAAAGATTTGGTCTAAAAAATAACTTTCTTTTTCTTTTAATTCTTTCATACTATTTCACACGCACACTTCAGGGAGGGGAAATAGGATCTTTCACTCGCTTTTCAATCGCACAGACAAACTTTTTCAGACAGAGACACATAGAGCTTTCTGAATGGTAGAAAGCTAGCGCTGGCTAGGCAGCATGTGCCTTATATACTTCCTGTTCTGACGTCACATGACATCGTGCCCTTCCTTTAGACGCATTCTACAGCAGATTCAGAGCGGTCACGCAGGAGGCGTTCCCTTAGTGTTTCCGGACGCAGTTCGAGTTCCCGAAAAGGAACAAATATCCGCACTGAAATTGATCACTTAATCCTGTTAAGCCTGAATAATAAAAAAACTGTTATTTAAGTTTTACCATGCTTTTATGACTTATATTGTGAGTGCCAAAATGAGCAAAAATGTGCAATTTAGTGCAGATGCTGATATTTATAAGGCCAAAAAGTGTTACATCTGATGCTTAAAAATCAATAAGATCAGAACAGAAATTATATAAATAACAGTGATTAATCTGTATCTCCAAAACTAACTATAAGAAGATGTTTAAATAATTTCCTCAAAAGTCTGATCATCATATTTGAGACATGATTCAATGGATAATCAAGTAAGTGTTCATCTGGAAATATTACAAAAAATATAAAAGGTCTTGCATTTACTTTATAAAAATCAGCAAAAAGACATGTGAAGCATGACCTGAAAGTAGATATTAGTACAATTAGACTAATTAGACAAGACTTTTAGAATAAAAAAAAAATTCAAAAATTCTTAATTAGGCGTCAAAATGCATGGATTAGATTGTGTACATTAGGTTTTTTTTTAGCACAATTTAACCATTTAGGGGTTTTAGAAATTCATACATCGAATATGATACAGTACAGTTTTATTTACAGTTTTGCACATAAGCAAAAACAAGTGATTTATATTTTTGCAAAGGAATATATTAATGCAAATATAAATGCATAATGAAAATATGTATTTATTTAAAAAACTAAAATTGCACTCCTTTACCTCCTCCCCCCCAAAAAAATAAAAAAACAGTGTACCGTATATACAGTGCAGGATGCTGTGGTATTGCATTGCAAACACAGCCAGAGACCGAGATGAAAGAGAGAGTCACACATGCCGTATCTCTCACCAAAGAAATGTCACAAACACTCTCAGTATGTACCAGTCCCGGAAAATGAGTGCACACATCACTTTATTTTTAGAACGTGCTAATGCTAAGCGCTAACATCTGAACAGAACCTACGACGTCTCTTTGAATTAGAGACAGAATTTAATTAACGGCCCACAGCAATGCTTTGATAAGTGGTACGCTGCTTTGAAGATTAACTGTGTTGAGTATTTTTGTTTTTTGCCCTCTTCACACTGAAAGCCAAAGCCATTCTGCCAAACTGGGACACTCGTTCATTAAGGCTGAATGAAATTATTTTGTGCTTTCACAAATATGAGAATTTGACTTTGAAAGTAACTCGACCTTCATGCACGCTTTCTTTAGAGATCATTAAGTGGCATATTAACATGGTTTTTAGACATGTATTAAAGATTTATGCGGCCTACAATAATGTATGAATGCAAAGATTTAAAGTGAGGCAAAAAAAAAAATCCTATTAAAAATAAATAAACAAATAATTAAAAAATATAAATTCTAATTAAAAAACAGGTGATTTAAAATAAAATAAAAAATAATTGATTTTAAAGAATACAATGGCATTAATGGTATTTACAAAGGGTAAATAATAAATAAATAATATAAAATATATCAAATAAAAAATATATATTTATTATTTATATTAGTTTATTTTATGTTAAAAGCACAGGTACATTTTTTTGTAAATGTAATAATAATAGTTTTAAAATAGCAATTTAAAAATAATGCAATAATACCAACAAATAAAATAAAATAAAAATATTTAATAAAATAAAAAGTAATAACAAAAAGTGTTCTTAGAAGTATCATTTTAATATTAATAATATTGCAACCATTTAGTTCCACTGTATATAGGAAAATACCCTAGTTTTACCCTCTGATCTCATACTGTACTGTGAAAGACTTAAACCAAAGAAACTGCTTGATTCAGACGTTGAAGAGAAAAGTAAACAGAAATATTGGATTTGTGATATTGAGCACATTATTATTTGTGTGGATTGGACTGAACATGCACACAGTGTCTAATCTATTTAGCTTGAATCTTCTGTTTTTTTTTACCTCAAAGCAAAGCAGCAAAGATGATAAGAGCTGTGCAGAACTCATTGAAATTATATAAACACAGATATAAAATATAAATATATAAAATATTACACATTCATCTATCATGAAAACACACACACACTCACTCTCACACTTGCTTCTTAATGGCTCTTGATGGTCTTCAGCAAGACGATGTTTTAATGCATCTCTCACAACCCTGCTGAAAAGATCATTCAAAGATGCCACCATCGGCTCTGTCATAATAAAGGGGTGTTTACAAATTCAATTTAGTTAAACATTCCTCACACAAATCTAGTGCACTCGTGTAACTCCTCAAACAGTGAAAGACAATCATGGGTTTGATTGCAGGGGAATGAATTAACCCATAAAATGTATACTTGGAATAAAAGCAAAATTCATTCATACAACGCAATGTGAAAGAGCTAATTATTAACTATTATATTTTTTATTGAATTCATTTTTGTTTTACATTTTAATTTTAATTTGATATAT
>JAUCNO010000663.1:2773476-2812579 GCA_032353835.1 Enteromius viviparus | reverse complement strand
TCATTTTACAATCATAACCCTAATACAGTATCAGTTTTCTGGTGTCGAGTTTTCTCTGTGTGTGTGTGTGACTGCAGTATATGTAGGATCAGACACTCGTTCCTGCTCTCTCCATCTTCAGAGAGGATTCACTATCTAGGTCAGTGAGATCTGCTGCCTGCACCAGCCACAGAAAAACAGCATCTGAAGAAAACATACCTCTACACCTAAGATGACATTTGACAACAAATATGAAAAAAATTTATGCAATTGCTATTTACTACATAAAAGGGTCCTAAAATGTTATATAGATTATGGACTCATATTTTGTACATAAATGACATTCTGAAGGCACCCATTCACCTCAGAGCGCCCATTGGTGAGCAAGTGATGCACTGCTACGTTTCTCCAAATCTGAAAGAAACAAACTCATCTTTGATGGCATGAGAGTTCATATTTGTGTGAACTTCATCCTTTAGTGTATGAAAAGAGCCCACACCTCTGTGAACCTTTCTTTGCAAAGTAGCAACTGACTGCGTGTGATTTATGTTAAAGAACAAACACAAATAAACAGTCTGAAGCACGTTTTGGACGTGTGTCGGTGGTACGGTGCATTACAAATGACAGGTGGTCATTAGCGACTCTCCGTACACCAAACGACTCGACTGTTTACAAAAACCGCCATAAGCCGGTACCATATCACAGCCTGACAGATATGAACCCATCTGAGAGCGCCTCTCTCTGTCTCTCTCACACACTTCCTCTCGTCCCCCGTGAGGCAGGAATCTGCCAGGAGGTTTCATAACAGGCAGCTCAGTCGGATTAATTCTGGTCCGCGTGCCAATCCCTCTGCAGGAATCAGACCTGACAGCAAACAGCCTGGGCACCAGCGATAGCACATGCAAAACATATCCATACATTGAGTCCTACATTTTAAATAAGTCCATTTAAATATTTTGTCCCAAAGAAATAGAATTTCATGGAATTTTTTGTTTATATTTTTAAAAAGAAGGCCATTAGGATTTCCACTGAAATTATCAACACCAATACATGTAAAATAATAATATAAAATATAATATATTTTTTTATGAAGTTATTTTATAAAATATTTATAAAACGACTTAGAAAATTAAATGTTTCTTTTTGTTAAACACAAAATTTATTTTAAAAAATATTTATATATTTTAAAATTAAATTTTCACATTATAGTGTTTCACATATAATAATTTCATAATAATAAACACAATTTACAAAATAAATATATTATTAATGCATTTTATGGATCATGGCACTTTTATTGTTTTTATTTTTTTATTTTATTTATTGTGACTTACAAAATGCGTAATACAATATATACTGTATATATATATATATATATATATATATATATATTGATATAAAAAATACAAAATAATATTGGTTATTTTTAAAAATCCATCCACATCCTTTGATGCTTATTTGGGGGAGCAGTGTTTGATTATTTATTATTATTTTTCTTTATGCAAAATATAATTGTTTTATTTCAACTTAATTTTCAATTATTTTGCAATTTCTAAATATAATCAATAGCTTTACTTAACAAACCAAAATCATATTTCAATCACATACGATGTTTGCAAAATTCTTAATTCTGATCCTGCGTATGAATATTGAAGGTTTTAAAAAAATAATAAAGCACCAAAGACAGGAACAAGAAAAGCAGACAAACTCAAGATAAAATGTCAGTCAAGAAACTGCAAACACAGCAGTTCAAGCCACTATTGTTATCTACAGTGTTTTAAAGACCACAAGAAATAGATCTATATGTGTCAAACCCTGTAAAAAGGTAAAAACTGTAAATCGAAAGCACCAAACAGGGCAGGTTGTATTATGAAGCACAGACGCGTGGAAACTATGTGCTCTGAGAATCTTGAAATCTAGAGTTGCACCGTCCTGAACTCAGATGACACTGAATGCTGTATTTTTAGTTCAGAACGACTCCTTCACAGCCAGATCAGTTTTTAGATACTTAGAGCGGAAACAGCATCCCCTCTGCCCAGCTTAACCACATTCCAGTCTGTTTTGATCCAAACCTCTGCCATGTGTGCAGGTAGAAAATAAAGGTGCTTTAAAAAGATATTACTGAACAAGAGCCATTTTATATTGTATATACCTGTTCTTGACTTCCTATGATTCTTTGGATATTCAAAAAAAGTCCTACTGTCATTCATTTGTTAATGTTTTATTTTTATTTTTTAAATATGTATATTATATTGCATTTAGTATTTAAATATATTTAAATTATATATATATATATATATATATATGTATACATACATACATGCATAAATATATTTTGCTTTACCTTTTAATAAATAAATAATAAACAAATAATATGGCTGCATGAAACAAAATGTAAACATTTAACAACACATACAATGCTTGTTTAAATAATTTAAATAAACATGCCTTTTAAATAAAATAGTTCACTAATGAATTGTTCTCGTTAAGACCAGGAATGCATATTAAAAATCAAATAGTTTTTTTTTTTTCATGTTGACTTTAATATTTAAAAAACGTTAATACCTAAAGCTGTTAACATCGAGTCAAGGTTTGCATTCGCTTTAAACTAAAGGCATGATTTCAAAGCATGTAAAGTTAACTAAATAAGACAGGGTGCAAGAAACTGCATGATTCTTCATTTCATCCACATCTGTTGTGTGTGGGGCGATGGGAGGCATGGGAGAATGAAGGGTATGGTGTGATAATCGCCGAAAAAGTGGAGCTAGACGTTTTCTGGGGCAAACCTCCCGAGAGATGCGCTATAGCTCGCAAAGAGCTAACACTCAGTTCAATGCTTTCTCTCCTTCACACTCATTATATCTGCCCTTGTGTGTGTTTACCTTTCCAAAATACATGAGAAATATTAATACAGAGATAAAACCAAAATTCATTTGCACCAAAAAGGCTGACTGATCTGTTTGTAAAGAAACAGTTCACCTAAAAACAAACAGCGACACTCTTAACTCTGCTCAAAACGCAGCGTGAAGGAAAGAAAGCCATACAGATTTCAAATGACATGAGAGAGAAGAAACAAGTGACAGAATTTTAATTTTCAGACAAACTGTTCCTTTAAGAAGATTTGTTGTTCCCCCCAGGGGATGTTTTACAATGCAGCAGATCTCAGAGAATCAGAGGGGATTCTGGGATACCAATGCAATGATTCACTGGTGTGATCCTCTGCTGTTTGAACTGCAGGAACAAGGGTATAGCAGACGCTAATACATATTTGTAAAGCAGCAATATAGGCGGTATAGACAAAAAAAATGCATTTATTTGTTTAAAAATACTGTAAAATTAGGAAATATTATTACAATTTAAAACAGTTTTCTCTGTGTGAATTTATTACAAGATGTCATTTACTCCAGTGACGCAAAGCTGAATTTTCAGCATCGTACTCCAGTCTTCAGTGTCATCTGATCCTTCAGAAATCTTTCTAATATGCTGACATGTGCATCACATCCACATTTGCTCTCCTCCACACTGCAGCAGCACTCATCTGCATGTACAGGCTGCTCTATCCATGACTCAGTCTTTCCAGATTAGTTTCAGATTAACCTGACCAGCTCCAGGGTAACTCCTCAGCATCCGCTTACTACGGCCTCGCATGCATTAATGCACAGGACAGCAGGCTTCAAAGTTAATGCATTCATCCATACTTCAAAGCAATTCACATACGCTAACAGTGGGTGGAAATCCAAGCCTCGGGCCGCCCCAGGTTATACTGCAAGATTTACATCACAGCATTTCAAGAATCATTTCCATTTTGTTTTAACTTCCTTCAAGTAATATTCCATGATATTTACAATTTACAATAATTCAGTCGTTTACCACAGACAGTTATTTATCATATGCACGTTTTTTTGATTTAATAAAAATCTGAGCTGCTTTCATTGCAAGTGCATTATTGTAAATGCATTTCTACAATCTAAAAAAAAATGATTGTATGTAAGCAATCAGCTAAAAAGGCTGAGCTTTAAGTAAACAACCCCATATATTCTGCTAAGATCAAATCCTCAAATCTCTCTGTACTTAACAATGAATAGCATACGTGAATAAAAAGATGCACAATCATCACACTACTTCACAATATGCTTCAAAACTCTCCTCTTATAAAGGTCTGCCCTCTGTGATCCAGTTCAATAAAAGTGTGCACTATGCAAGGTTTCTCATATTCAATAGCATGTTGTACCTCTTTGGCTCTCTCGAGCTCGTTCTGCATGGCCTGTTTGGAGATCTCCACCTCGATGAGCTTTTGCCTGAGCTGCTCGTTTTCATCCTCCGCCCGTGTGCGCTTGTCTTCCACCGTCTCCAGTTCATTGTGCAGACGCACAGATACATCTTTGGCCACCTGCGAACAGAAGGACGTTTTATACCTTGTTTTTATCTCTTTTACAATTTAACTAATGACAACTTGTGGTCTTAGATACCAAAACACTTGTTTAAACTCTAGACATTGGCTAGAAAAAGCACCTTGAGGTCCTGCTCCAGACCACGCAGAAGCTCTCCATCAACGTGTCCGGTCTGAGCGACACGCAGGCTCTTCTGTTCAGCCTTGCGCAGGCGGTACTGAAGGATCCGGCAGTTCTTGTTGGAGCGGTCTAGTTCCCTGCGCAGCTCCTGGAGCTGGTACACCTCCTCCTCCAGGTAACTGTCCCTGATCTCCTCCATCTCTGCTCGCAACTCGTCCACTTCATCCTAGAACAAACCAAATCAGAATTAGAATTAGAAAGAGGATGCAGATACAAACCAAAAGTGAACAGGAATCGGAGCTGGAACCAGAAAAAGAATTCAAATCAGAATTAGAATGAACATAAGAATCAAGGGATGGAAATAAAAATTGAAAGCAGAACTAGAATAAATCAGAAACTAGATTAAAAACTAGATTAAAAGAAAATGAGAATCAGAACTGGAACCCAAACTAAAACGACAATCAGAATTCGGATTGGAATGCGCATCAGGATTAAAATCAGAATAGATTTCAGAATTATACTTATTCAGGAGACTGCTTAAATTGGATCTGATTATAAAATTAACCTACTTTCTGTAGATTTAAAATCAGAATAAAATCAGAATGAACAACACAATCAGAATAAGAGTCAGAATCGAATCAAAATTAAAAACAGAAGAAGTATACGAATTAGGATTAGAACCAGAATGAAAACGAGATTTAGAAACTGAATTAGAAACAGAATCTAAACTGGAACCCAAATATCAGAATTTGAATTAGATTAAAATTAAGAATAAAAATTATTTAAAAAAAAAAGTAAAGATTTATATAAAGCCTCGTTGAAGAGCGACTTTCGGGAGCGACAGCCAATTGGAAAGAAGACGCTCACGTGCTCATTCTTCTTTTACAGTAGCTTGTATTTATGGACTCTGTGTATATTTATATTATATTCAGTCATTTCCCTCGAAAATGTTTGTATTTGGCGGCTGTAACATGTGCTTTGTTTGTTGTCATTCCCCATGTGCCTTTTGTTTTCTTCCCTGTGACCCAGTTTCTGTAAATTAGTGATTCTGTTCAGGTGTGCCTCGTTTGTTTTCTGTGATTGTCTTCCCTTCTTAAGTTGCCCTCTGTGATTCAGTCCTTGTTCGTCAATGTCTAAGTTAAGTGTGTGTATCTCTGCTCCATGTTATTATTTTGGTAAGGATTAAAAGATGTTTAAGTACTACAACGAACCTCTCCGTGCTTTCCCTCTGCACCCACATGACAGTGGCAAGAAACCTATTCATTGTCAACGTTACTAAAAAACCAGTAATGAGAACGCCCACTAGCGACCTCATCGCCAGCCTCTAGCGATATACAGCGACAGAAGTCACTGCTAGTGTGAACGAGGCATAAGAATACAATTCTGAATCAAAGAGGTCTATAGTTGAAATAGATTTGATTATGAAATAAACTTAAAATCATAAGAATCAGAACGAACAGCAAAATCAGAATTCAAATCGAACATCCGAATAAAAATAAGAAACCACCAGAATTAGAATGAATGTTAGAAAGAGAATCAGAATCTGGATTAGAAACAAAAAGAATCGGAAACAAAACTAGAAAATTAGAACGAACATAAGGATTTAAAACAGAAAGAGAAAAGGAATGTAAAACTACAATGAACTAAATTTGGATTTGAATTAGAATTAGGATTAGAATTATTTTAAAAGTCTAAATCACATTAAACAGTGCACCCCCTTTAAACGTATTTGTAAAAAAATTTATACAAATTTTATACATTTACCTATAAAATCTAAAATCAGAATGAAAACAAACATCAAACTAAAAGCCAGAATGAGAATCCAAATTACAGTAGGACTAAGAATAGAAACAGAACACTAATGCTCATCCAGGATTCTAATTAAGTGAATCTAATTTTCTAATCTCCCTGCTTGAATAACAAAAAGACACTTCAAAAATGACAAAAACAAATAAAACCGCAGGTAAATAAACTGTATTCATGAGAGAAACTGTAATGAATGATGGTGATTTGTGACGCCTCATTTCCCAGTAAATACTGCCTCAACGCATTCAGTGCAAACAAGGTCGAGGAAGAACAACAGAAAGACAGACGGAGACAAACAACCCAAACACAATGACCTTCACTGTACTATATTGGGGACAAAGTCATGTGACAGCAGCCGTATAGATGTTCCTGTCAAACATGAGTTATGGTGGACTACACGACTAATGTCATACTATAACACGGACCTATTGCTGTTTATTAGTTTAAATATTGATGCACACATGCTTCAGTATTAGAGATAGACAGATAGAGAAACAGAAAGAGGAGTGATAAGCACACAGACGCTGTGCACATCTGCTTTAGTGAGGCTCCAAACACACGTCCCGGCCCCAGGTCAGGAGGGATGCGTGTTTGTGAGCGGCTCCTGCGAGGGACTGGGCCATTACACGCACAGCTACTGAAGCGGATTAACACAGCGTCTTCAGAGATAAACTTATGAAAATCCTGTTTGCGCCAGCAGCCGAGCCCCGCGCATCTGACAAATAAGATAAATCATTTATGGAATTATGCTAATTAGGCCTGCTTTCATCTGCCCATCACACGGACAGTGATGCGTTTCCTGCGAAAGTTTGAGGGTCTTTCTGATGCACGCTGGTTTCATCTGTACTCTGTGGACTAATGTGACCTAAAATCAGTTAAAGTGCAGATTTATGGATCTAGATCTTGCTCTCCACACAGAAGCACAAGATTTTTTAAATTATCTTGGAAAACTTTAGTGTAACGGCACAGATATACCTGTGTTGTAGCATGTTTGTTAGGCCCTCAAGGGCCAAAAATTGTGCCATGTAATTTTTTTGTATTTACTCTTTATGTCTGGTAAAGGGCTAAGCAGATGATTTAATGAATAAATGATGAGTCTGGAGGTGATGTAAATGAATAAGATTAATTTAAACCCAAGGGCGAAAACATAAAGAGGGTCACCATGGACAAAAACAAATAACGATCTTAAACTCTCAAACTAATTTATAGCATCAGCTCAACCCATAATCCTTCTGACAAACACCATCACAAATAACAACTTAACAATAATAACAATTATAAAATTATATTTACATTACATTTAGAATAAAAAAAGTATTTTAAAACATTTAAAAACATTTTATATTGAGGAAAATATGTTAAATATTAGATTGCATAGGCTACATGTAAAATAATTGATATAAATGTATAATTTATAGTTTTATTTTATCTTTATATTTGTAAACACACAACACACACACACACTAAATCAACATTTTTAAAACTAAATAAAAAAATAAATCATATTAGGCTATAAATCAAAGCTTCCTACTGCAACATGGTACTACCACAGTACTTTTTAAAAGTTTAAAGCATCACCTTAATTGCTGCTTCATGCTAATAATACTGAACATTCAAGAACACCGTACTCCAACCTACTTTTAAAAATACCGTGGTAATAACATGGTACACATTTCTGTGCGTCGGCTCACCTTGAGGTAGTCATTTTCCGATCGAAGGTCTTCGATTTCCCTCAGCAGCTCCTCCTGGGCCATTTCCTTGCCCTCCGGTTTGAATTGTGCGTCCTTCTCGGCTTTGCATTTATCCGCGTGCGCACCGGGCACAGGTGAAGCTCCCGCCCCTGAGATCCGAACCCGAACCGCGGCCGCCTGCTCGCTCGAACCGGATCCGCTGCCCGACTCCGCGTCGCTACTCGCGGCCTGAACGAGTCTCTGCTCGTCGGACAGAGGCTCGGAGGGACAGTCGGACAGATCCGAGCTGCTGTCCGTCTGACAGACGCCGCGTCCGGTGGGAACGCGTATCGGGGCCAGCCGTGCTTTGGTCTTGGCGGTCTGCGGAGCGCCGGTATCCAGCGCTTTGCAGGCCGGTTTCGGTTCGGATGCTGCATGCTGAGTGACCTTAACGGCCTTTTTTATCGCTGAGGGCTTGGTGTTGCTTTTTGCAGGTGCTGATGCGGTTTTGTCCTTCGCGCTCGGGACAGTGCGTCTCGGAACGCGGCTGTGAGTCGTCACCGGCGCGGCGGACGCGTGCTGCTTGTTGAATTTGGGGGATTTTGGCACCATCGGTTTGGCCGTTCGCGAGTGGACATCCTTCAGGACGGGTCTGGCAGGGGACGGCACGCGGTTTAACCTCTTCTTCTCCACCTGAGGATGAGGATGATGGCTCTGCGGTTTGGTGTCGGAGCCATTGGAGCTCTCCATTATACAACCTGACAGACGGATCTCATCACTTCAGATTCACTCGCCCTCGACCATCGCCGCGTCGCTTCCGAACGGAACACGGTGTCCAGTGAGAATCTCTGTGCTTCTGTGCGTTAAATCAATCCGTCCTTCCATCCCTCCCCCCCCCCCGGGATTACGGTACTCCCATCTCTCCCTGCTGTCCTCTTCGCCTCCTGGCCGCGTCTCCCCCCGCGACTGACGGGAAAAATCTGCAGCCGCTGCGGTCTGACGCTCCCGTCCGCGTCTCGGGTCTCGTGGAGCGCATGCGCTTGTTTTATACACACAAATACCGAACACACCCCTCTCGCGCTCCGGTACAGGTCAGGCACGCGTGCGTATGCGTGGAAACGCAACGAGAGGCGCGCGCTCACACGCGTTACTACAACAGAGGCACGGGGAGAGAAACCATGTTTTACCTTTGGATATGTCAATAACGCAAATAATAAAGGTAAAATAAGTAAAAAAAAGGTAATGAATATATATATATATATAGATTCACATCATCTATATATATATATATTCATGACTTATCTCAGCCAGGATATTGCCAAGGTATTTCTTATTTTAGTTTTATAAAAATAATAAAAACTAAAAAGACATGTAAATGTAAACATGAACAACAACAAAACACACACACACACACACACAACAAATACCTTAATTGAAATAAAATTAAACTGAATACGTAAAATCTTTAGTAATATTAATCCTTAAAACAATAGTAGTAATAACGGTAACATTTTATAATAAGTTAATTAGTTAACTACAATGGTTAAAGCATTGCTGTTTCTTTAATTTAAAATAAAAATAAATTATAAAACCAAAACTAAAATAAAAATCAATTAATCTAAATAGGCTACTAATATTATAACATATTAACTATATTTAAATAAATGCTCATTTAAAATACTGGTAAAATCTATGTTAGTTACACTAAATTAATATTGATTAGATTTACCATAAGTTTATCCAACAGCGCCATCATCCTGTGAAAAGGAGACAGTGATATACAGTGAAATCAAAACACTTAATACCTCTGGTGTCAAAAGTACTCACATTCATTACTCCTCTAGAAGATAGATACTACGGTTTAAAAAGACTTCTGTAGAAGTTGAAGTATCATAAGTTTTTTACTCAAGTAAAAGTTTCAAAACTACTTATAAGTATAAAAGTAATGGAAGTAATGGAAAAAATGCCACAAAAGCTTACAAAGAGTAACAAAGTTAGCGAAGCCTACTTATCACAACATTAGCCTAGTTTCCATCCGGTTTTTAGGCTGTTTTTTTTATCGACAAATAGAATTTGCATTTAAAAAATGTAGAATTTGCTGTCTTCAGTCTGTTTCCATCCATCTGGCATTTTACTGATAAAGTAGTGTGCGTCATAAAGCCATCCTTAAAAAAACCAACTGTTGCAAAAAAATGTTTTGCCCTTTAGCTGTTTTCATACGCAATTGTACCTACTGCGCAAATTATATGCGCAAGCCTGTTACAAACAAACACCCAAAAAGAAAACTAATTGTATAGGCATCCATGAAAATATTTTTAACAAGTTTAATGAGGTTTTTTGTACTTTGTACAAGCAATAGGCAGGTATATATTTTTGTTTCTGATTAACTTTTTTTTTTAATTAATTTCAGTTTTTTTATTTCTCCGATGGTCGTTAAGCCATTATTAACCGACAGGGTAATGTGAAATTACAATTAAATTACATTTAAAGGGAAACGTGGCTGTGGACCCATTAAAATATCTACATTTGTTTACAAGCAAAAGGCAAAATGATTCACATCACATCTTCACAGAAAAACTTCACAAAAAATAGGCCCATATGCCAAATAATAAATGAACAAAACTGCCCCATGTAGCAGCCTATAGCCTCTGCAGAACTTCAGTTAATTTTAGTTAGTTTGTAATGCGCTCTTGCGAAAGCGGCCTTCAATTTATTTCCTTTATTTACAAAACATAGCTGTTTTTGTTGTGATTGTACACGAATAAAAGACATATTAAGAATAGTTTCAAATAATGTCTTAATTTTAAAGGAGTATTGTCAGCTGTTTCCACTTTTATCATGGAAAAAAAAAATCAAGTGATCCTGCCGGCGCAGCGCAGTTACGCATTGCTAACTTTCAGAACAAAATGAGACCTAATACATTTATTACATTACATTAAATACATAATACAATATGTTTTTTGAACTATATAGAGGAACTGTGCTTTGACTTGAGCAACACCACGAACACGGACCTGTCTGTGCTGGAGTGTGTGAGGGGATGTGTGTTACGCAGTGTTGGGGTAACACATTACAAGTAAATGTGCATTCATTCATCTCACTCTCAAAAAACAGATTCAGTATTCATCAAAATGAATTAAAATAAACTCAGAATAAGACGCAAACCTGCAATAATTAAATTTCACAAATGTATCTAATCTCATTTTAATAACCAGTGTCTTTGCTGCTGAACTGTAATGATTCAGTTCAACCATACAAGCAAAAATGACAGTGCTTTATTGTTGTTGCTGAAGAGTACTGAACTTTCTTCTGTATTCTACTTTACAGGTGTGAATTTACTTTTCCTTCAGCCCGAGGTTCATTCATACTTCTTGGTGTGCTTTTATATTTGCTATAAATAAAACTTCTTATATTAAAAAACAAACACTCAAGCTCTGCCTGTATTTAAAAACTAACGTAAAAGTAACATTACTTTACATAATATAATTAGTTACTTTTTTTAGGAAGTAACACGATATTGTAATGCATTACTTTCAAAAGTAACATTCCCCAACACTGGTTGTATGTGCAGGGAAAATTGGTCGCGTTCAAACCAGTAGGTGTCGGAATGGTATGTTTCTCATCTAACCGCAATCAAATTCACTGTAATTTCGGACGGAGCGATTTATCTGGACGTTTGTTTTGAACGATGACAAGCAGGAATAAAAACAAGCCGAAAAGAAATAGGAGTAACGAGGCCAATTTTTTAAATGTAAGAAGTAAGTACAGATAATTGCGTGAAAAAGTAAGAAGTAGGCTGATAAATAATTATTCCAGTAAAGTACAGATCAAATTTCTACTTAAGTAAGGTAACAAGTGTTTGTACAACACCTCTGCTCAATGCACAACATTTTGCACTATAATAATAGATAGAATGGAATTGTTTTATATGTAAAGAGAATGAAAAGCATCAGAATGGTGTAATAAATATATATCTTTATTTGCACTTCATTAGTTTAAGAATGCCACAAGTTATAAATACCACAAAACCGCTTAAACATGCCAAACTGTTTCAGATAACTAATATCAACCTATTATTCGTACAAAGTTCTCTTCAGTTTTGAGGATCCGTCTCATTGTTTTGTTTTGTAATGTAGTAAATACTGTGTTTGGCTGAAAGACTAAACCAAGACTAAGGCTATTCTGTACAAAATGAAGCTTCATAAAGGCAACATGTATTGCTACTTGAACAAAGAATCTCTATCGAGTTATACTATTGGGTTTAACTTTTTTAAAACAGATGATGTGACAGTCTTTCTTAAGAACAGGCCAGACTTTAAATATAAATCAAAACAAAACAGGCCAAAGGTCTGAGAAAATGCACACAACAAATGTAAATATTATTGGGGTGTTTTGCTGTAAATAAAATAGAGAAATCATCATAAAAATCTGACTTCTGAAGAAATTCAACTACCATCCAAAATAATTCAACATTAGCCAATCAGATAAAGGAAGTTAAAATCACTTGGTGAAAAGCATCAAGGGCTCGTTAGAGGATCTTATAAGGTTACAATATGGCACAAGCCTGCAAACATCAACTTTTCGAGGTTAGTACACTTTCCTGAACACTGTTAACACATAAACCACAGGTTTAGGTTGGTTAGAAGTTTTCAAAGGACACATAGTTCAAAGAAGATAATTCTGGAAAGAAAACAAGTTATTAGAGTAATACAAAAAAAGCTGTTTTCACTTCAGCAAAAGTCAAACAGTAGTCCCTCAAAAAACAGACACAAGATCGGTTAATACTATACTGGTTTCAGACGAGAATATTAATGCATTACAAACAACAAAAACACACCTCCACTACACATGTGCTAAAACTCATGAAACCTGTCCAGAACACTTTACCCCAAGAGTAAAAACAAATGTTATATATATATATATATATATATATATATATGAAGAGTTCAGATGCAAAAGCCTCTAAAAGTCATCTTGTTCAAAAATGAGATTATGAATGTTCTCCTTCTCATCAAGTAAATGTGTTCAATCCCTCAAGCCATTCAGACGTACCAGTATTTATTTAGAAACCTATACATAGTAGCCAATTTACTAAGATAGAATTTACTAATGTACTTAGAGACCTTTGCATCTGAACTGTTAATATATATGATGACCAAAATCTTTTGTTTTCATTAAAATTAATCATATTATCACCCATATCACTGTAACGAGAGTGAAAATCATGCATTAGATTTATTCATTACATTTTCTTTTAAAGGAAATTTTTTTTTAATATTTGTTGCACTGACATTGATTAAAAGGTTGTTTCTTCTCCACATTGCATCAGTCGGAGTGCTCAATTCTCATAGAAATAATGGGAAACAAACCCAGTTTCTTTAAGCAATGTTTTTCTCTTGATTTTGTGGTCAAAAATGACATGTTTTCATAAAATTCTTCCAATAAAAAAAAGATGTAATTCCAGATGCTCAGTAACACTGTCAGTCCTCTAAGGTTTTAATCAAATTCCCATAAAATCGCACAAAAACCTGTTGCTACTGCTTATCTGTTTCAGCTGAACACCTGTTACAGTTTACTATATAACACTACTAAATCCCTTCCTCTAGTTCAGAGTCAGTGGTGTGCCCAGCGACGCAGAAGCACAGTGCTTTTAACTGAAGAGCGTTGTTAGGAACGAGTGTACTTCCATTCTTGTATCAAAACCCAATGTCCCTTTTTACTCTCAGTCTGCTCTCCACACAGAAATAGCCCTTTCGCCGAAAGCACTTCAGTATTGCAATCCAGGTCCAGCGAATAAAACAATGAACTGAGTCCGTGTGTCACACAATATTTGACCTTCCTTTATTCTGCTCGAGTTAAACGACAGCAAAAGAGGACTAGGAAGCGACAAAACTCTGCTACTAAATGATAAGGTTAATCTTCGGTACACAGGTCCTTCACTGACGTTCAGCATTTCAGCTGCTCGTAAACTAGCTACGAATGGATTGTAGTGCAAAACACAAGGGAAAACACAAGATTCACCTCAAAAACAGTAACACTGATAGCAGGTAAGGCATAAAGACAACCCAACCACGCTGGCCAATAACAACAAGCCAAACGAGCCACCTCATAAACACAGCCGACAAAAATGAATGTACATCTGCTTCACTTTGAATGCCAAAACGATTCAGAAAGAAGTTTCCTAATTTGAGACCGGGAGCATTTTCTGTAAGAAATCTTTATGAGAAAGACAAGGATTGTGTATCCGTCGTCTGATAGAAATGGAAGTTTCTTGCTTCTACTGAGAATATACGATGATGTAAACTACATATACATAGAAGTTAATTGGTTATGACATACGTTTGTACTCATTTCATGCATGTGATGCGTGTGCAGCGCTTCTCCATCAGGAAGGCACGTGTCGTACAAACGCAATCCTGTGCTTCCAAGAAATGAGGTAGTGTTATGTATGGGCCGTCAAAAATAAATGCATCTATGTGTGGGAGTGATGATACGGATGTTCTTTATTGGCATCTAGAGGTACCAAAATACGCAGCGTGTTAAATTGCACAGTTTATGGTTTGAGGGATGATTATATTGAGCATTTGTCTTTCATCTTCTCTGGTAATGACAGGCCATCATCTCATCGTCCGCTCACCCCTGGTGGTTGGAGTCTGTAACAGCATGTGTATGTGTTGTAAGAGGGAAGGTGGCGTTGGGTTTCTAAATAAATGAAGCGAATCTCAACAGCAGCGCATGCGAGGCGGAGGCAGCTCTGGTGGGATTTCGGGTTCGGGCTGAAGGGACAGGACACTGTTGGACAGCTCTCTACTGGGGACTTCAAGGGGCATCTGGGGAAAGACAACAAGATGTTACAGGCTCTGTGATGAATGAGTGATGAATGCACTTATTTATCACTTAATGAATGCACTTAACACAAATTTCAGTGTTAAGACAAGATTTTAAGCTAGATGTTGTTAATAAAAGAGATATGGTTTTCTGTCAAAATTAAAGTGCCTCTGTTATAGATTTCAGAAAATGATCTTTCACGCAGTGTGTAACAAGCTCTGAGTGAATGAAAACATTCTGAAAGTGCACCGTGTATAAAGTTACTGTCTCTCAAAAGAAAAAGGTTGAATCATTGAAATGAGTCGTTTTTAAAAAGAGTCATGTTTACGTCAAAATGAAACATTAGTATACTGTCCACCCACTTGTTGGTCTGAATGAAAATGCAAATTAATTTGCCACTAGATGCTACTTTTGGTGCATTAAAAGCCCACAAATACTGCTTTAAATTAAATCAACCAATCACTGGAGGAGTTTGAAAAAATGTTGTCTCTGCGTGTCTACTGAAATCCTGAGAGCTCCTTTTATCTCATGATGATATCATTTGAGACAGAAACACTTGTGATAGTAAACACCACATTCTCAGACACTGAGGAACTCACTATTTTTAATCAAAATTAACATTGTGGTGAAGAAAGGATTCGTAACAAACAGTAACAAATCAACTCCACTTACCTTACTCAAAATGTCATCAACTAGTTTAAGGAATATCTCATCCACATTAAAGTTATCCTTGGCACTGGCCTCACAGAAACGCATCCCTGATATCCGTGAAGCAAACTACCAGAAATTAAGACATGTGTTTCAGTGTTATGGTTTAGCTTCTGAATGGGTTAAATATTTAAATAAAATAAAACATCAGCTAACTTAATGGTAAGACATCTAACTATTGCATGGCTTCAGAAGATGTATGGACTGCTTTTATCATACTCGGATCAAGTAAATAACAGTGTCTGGTCGAACTGTTCTGCCCAGTTTTAATCTCAGTGGGTTTGGGAAGGTCGGAGGAGGCATTATTCAGAGCATTCCAGGAATTTCTTTGTGGAGGTCTCAGGCAGAATAATGTCCCCGTGTCCAGGGCTTTGGACAGACTGAAAGATTCGTAAAGAAGCATTGTCCTCCACTGAACTAAATGTCAAGGTAAACCTGAGACAGCTGAATTTAAAGTGAAGTCAAAGTTCTAACAGCAAATAATAAAAAGGCATAATAACATAACTTACTTAATGCTGAACAAAACATTTGTTGAATTCTCTGACACTGGATGTATTTGGACATAATTTTTTTTCTCCATCAAAATAAAAAGGGGAAAAAAAACTAAATACTGCAATATTAATTTAACATATTAATAAATGTAATAAAAAATGTAATACTAAAATAAGACTGATCTCATCCTCCTAGATTATTGTTGTGAAAATAAAAAACAAACTATACACGACAAAGTTTTTATTACTTTTCTTTTGCATATCTGCATATTCACATTAAGTTATATTAAGTTAAGACATTTTTTTTCAAAGGAAGAAGAAAAAAGGAAAATTTATAGAAAAAAGCTAGTAACAGTTTTACTAAAATAAAAACTATTAAAATTCATTTTCAGTAAATGAAGAAAAGCACTAAAATGACTAAAAGTAAAATAAATAAAGTGAAACAAAAACATATGTAAAAATTACTAAAATTAAAACATTAAAAAAATTATTTATTATATATATTTTTCATTTATTAATATAAAAATAAATAAACCAATAATAAATATTATAAGTGTATACATCCAATACTAAAATAACACTGCTCTCACCCGCTCAGCTTGTTGTCGTGAGATGGCACGATCGGACTCACAGTCCAGTTTGTTCCCAACCAATAGGAGCTCAGCGTCCTCTGACGCATACTGCACAGAAGCAAAACAACACATTAGGAAAAAAAAATTCTCTTGGTGTGGATATATAGATTTTTGCTGTTTAACAGATAACTAATCAGTGTTTTAGTTGTTTGAGTACCTTGTCTATCATCTTCATCCATTTAGGCAGGTCGTCATAGGTTTCCTGCTTGGTGATGTCGTACACCAGCACGATGCCTTTTGCACCGCGGTAATATGCTGAAGTGATGCTGTTAAACCTCTCCTGACCCGCTGTGTCCCTGCAATCATTCCTCATCGTTAGACTTACATGGCATTTAGAGAGGGGAATAAATCATATGTTCGACTATAAGAGAAAGACGATCGATTTATCAGTGAAAAGTGCCCCTGTTATCACAGGCGGCTGGAAGGGAGGGATGGAAAAAGTAAGAGGGTATGTGACATCAGCTGAAAAAGAAAGTCAATTTTTTTCGATTTGATAAAAGATTACAAAGACAAACGTGACATGCACCAATTAATCATTCACAAAAAAAAACAGGAAGGTGCATTATTGACTTGATTACCTCTTTTGCTTTACCAATAATTTCAGAAAACATTCATATATATATATTTCATCTTGATTGAAAGGAGAAAGATTCATTTTGAACATCACGGCACATGACAAAAAATGTATTTCCTCATTATTACTGTACCTTATTCACCCTAGTCTGGCTGCATTTTTCCAAAACAGGATATGATGTCACAAAGAGGGCCGGTGAGGCATCACATGTCAATGAGCAGTTAAGACTGACAGTGAAGGACAGCCATGGATGCTGGGTAGCTGGATGTGAGCGGACATGTGTTACAGACAAGACGTTCAAAAGCAGACATCTGCAGAAGTGTGGTGTGGGAGAAGCCAGGGAGGAAATTATAATAAAGTGGGTGGAGAGGTGATGGGAGCTTAGTGCTAGTTGGAAAATGACTGAACCAGACACCACTGGAACAATAAAGTTATGGAATAACAGAACCATTAGTTACAGACTGGAAAAAACATAGGAGAAAAAAACGAGGACTGATGCACAATATTAGATTTTTTTGCTGGTACAGATATACTTCCTTTAATTGGGAAACAACACCAAGTCTATCCTGTGCAGAAGTTATAAACACTTTTTATAATGGTTAGTTCCTAACAAGAACTTATTTGTTAGAATTAAATAAACAATAATGAAGGTCAATTGCTACATTTTCCACCAGAAAGATGCAGTGTTAACATTTTGATTTAAGGTTTAACACTTGTGGATGAATGAATAGATGTCAAGTGTCATGTTTGTAATTCTTTGTGATGTAAGCTATAGTGTCTGACCTTTAAATCAAAACATACTCATTATTTTATGACTTCAATTACTGCTTTATTGAATCAGAACACGGCCTAAATGTTATTTGTGAAGGGTATTTTATGTTTAATTGAATTAGAAGTAGGCCAACCGTCCATAAGGTTTTAAAATGGGCCATGCCCATTTTTAAATTTTAGTCTGATAATATTGTGCATCCCTGTTTAATAGACCAGCCCAGGGCTGCCCAACCCTGCTCCTGGCGATCGACTGTCCTGCAAAGTTTAGCTCCAACTCTAATCAAACATACCTGAAGCAACTAATTACATGTTTTAGGATCGCTTGAAAATGAAAGGCATGTGTGTTTGATTAAAGTTGGAGCTAAACTTTGCAGGACAGTCGATCGCCAGGAGCAGGGTTGGGCAGCCCTGGACTGGTCTAATCCACTGTTTATTAATTTTATAATTTTACTTGTCTGCAAAAATGAAGAGGAATTAACATAATATAGATAAAGATAATAAGAGAAAGAGTAGCATCTGTATTTTCTAAAGCATTGCATTTAGTGAATGGTGTGATTTCAATTAAACAACTTAAATGAAATTAAATAATCAAACAGAAAAGATGAAAAATGAATAGAAAGGACTTACATGGACATATGCCAGTTAGTGTAATGATATTAGTCATGATATTACAATTAAAATGCATTAATTCACATTCACTGTTGAATTCTGGGATGCCGTGAGCATGCATTTACAAAGGAAATGTCAATAATAGAGACAAATACTGTACTGTAATGCTTCGATAATTCTTTCTGATGTTAAAATTAAAACGCAAAGTCAGGTTAACTGCAAGCAAACACATGTTCGACTGCGAGACTCTGGACTGGAATTTATGACTTGGTGCGGAGCGACTTGATCTCATGTGCTCCTGATATACAGGAAGTGACATGTGGGCTGAGTCAATGATAAGGACACAGCACTTCCTCTCCACTCACCAGATCTGCAACCTGATCTTCTTTCCTCTCAGCTCCACAGTTTTGATTTTAAAATCCACACCTTCAACACAAACAGACGAGATGCAAGATTAGATCTGCGTCTTCAAGCTTTACAGTGCCTCTAAAACTCCTTCAAACACATTAAATAAAAATTATTAAGGAAAAACATGAATAGAGTAGATTTTGTGTCTAAATGCATATGACAACACAGATTATATTCTCTGGGCTTGTATGACTTTCACAAGTGTGACAAAGCAGAAACTGGAGGTTGAGCATGTTGCAGCAGCAGCTGTGTGACCGTGTGTCTGGCTATTCTGGGATACTGGGTTAGTAAGCATGCAACTAATCTGATGTGAAGCCTGTCATGAGTGAGTGAATTTTGATACCCTGTCGTATCAGTTGTGCATTAGTCCTAACCATTTATTCATTGCATAAAAATCACTGATATTGTATCCAAGGGTTTCAAAATTTGAATGCGCTTTCTAAACGCGTCGTTCATCACATGACCGATGCAGATCGATTCAGATCTTGGCAGGGTCTCTTGTGTAATTACATTATAAAAGCGCTATAATTACATTACAGAAGCACGAGAATGTGGGATGAAAACGGTTTAGACACAGATGCAAACTCACATTCATGTTAACATCAAACTCTTTTAAATCTTTTGAATTGTGTGCATCCATCTGCGTGATAAAAACACAACGTGTGATTATTATTAATGTTTATTATTAATCATTATTATTAAATGAAAACGGTTCATGTTAGTAAATACATTTTAAAAACTTTGATTATCTAAATTAAAATATATATAACAAAAACGCAAGTTCAGTAAGCACTAATTTTATACATGAAAACAAACTCAAAAATGATTTTATTAATATTTTAATATAAATAAATATGTACTATATACACACAATATTGTGAAGTATTATTACAATTTAAACATATTTTAATACATTTTAATCACATTAAAAAAAGTCACACAAACACATAAATAACTTTCTATGTTTTCCTTTTACTAAATAACCATTGTCCATTTTTTAATTCACAAAAACAAATGAAACAAATTCATTTACAAATGAATCTACTTAAAATAATTATTTATCCATACTAGCCTGTACTGTTATTTATCTAATGGCCACCTATGGTTTACGAAATATTCATATCAATTATCTATATTTAACTTTTAACTGTATATGATGTTTACTATGCATACCTTGTATACCCTTGTATACAATGATGTAACGTTATACTCATGTGCTGTTATAATAACTAAGTAGTAAGATAACAGATAGTCACAGTAGTAAACAAATAAAGTGACAGTCGTTGTTGTTGACTCTCCATACTGACAGCTTCAACTTTCTCTTTCTGTCAGTTTGTCTTACCCACAGTGGACTTGCACGCCTCGCAGAAGGTGTCGTCCGTGAATCTCTCCATCAGGCTGGTCTTTCCAACTCCACGGGAGCCGATAATGATCACCTGCAGTTTATAATCAGCGGCTCTCGGCGGCATCTTTCTGCGGCGCTGCGACGCTCCCACAGCGGGCGAGCCACCGCCGGCCCTCCGCTGGACACCGAACCCCGACTCCATCCGCCTCTAACAGCCAGTCCACATCTGCCACACGGCCAGTCCGCTTCAAACACGCCCGCGCATCACGGAGGGAAACTTTACGAAACTTTAAAGCGGCTTTTCTGAAGAGTTTGTTAAAGTTTTCAATCTTCTCAGTCAGTCAGTCATGCAGTTGTTGTCCTGCGCTGGGAATACGAGAGCGACCGTGACGTCACCGCCGCTTCCGGTTCCGACGCATTCCAAAGGAAAAGCGGAGCAAAAATCCTTTTAGAATAAACACACTGGGAAGACTATCCATTACAGATTTTATATGTCAGATGACAAAAATAAAAAGCAGACATTTGTCGTTTTTTCAATAGTTTTCTGTATTTATTTTTTTAAGGCATAAAAAAATTCTTAACATGATATTTAAAATTGTTTGTCTAAACGAAATATTTTACATAATATGTTTCCATTATGGCACCAGTTAAAACCTTTCCCCAATTTCTGACAGTAATTTAAGTACAACGATGCGTTTAGAAAGCGCATTCAAATTTTAAACCCTTGGATACAATATCATTGATTTTTATGCAATGCATAAATGGTTAGGACTAATGCACAACTGATACGACAGGGTATCAAAATTCACTCACTCATGACATTTACAGTACAATTTATTAGTACAATTTAAATATTCCACATGTTAGATAGGAAAAGACAGAACGCACGCATGCACGCACACACACATCGTTAATAAGTAGGTTAATTAAATAATTGTCCCTTAATAAGTATAAGTATAAGTATTGTCTACATACTCTCTCTCTCTATTCTATGTGTTAATAAGTAAATAAATATGTTTCTCTTATACATAAATTTTATTTAAAATTTTTAAATATTATATATATTCTTTTAAAATAGAGAGCGCACTCAATTTGTCAATAAATAAAAACAAACAAACAAACAGACACGTTTTACTTATATAGCTATAAATAATATACAAATAAATAAATGATGGAAATAAGATTATTTTAAATCTATAAACACATATGTTATCCATATTCTACATAACCACAAAAATATTATGATCGTTAATAAATAAATGCGTATGGTCTACTTAACACACACATCATAATATAATATAATATAAATCGCAAATGTTGATTGGTGCATTGCAGCATCCCACTCGGGTTCCCGTAGAAAAACACTGTGACGTGGATTAGCTGTTGAAGAAAATCAGGATAATCTACGTAACAGTCCATCCTCATCCTCTCTCTCTCCCTCCCTCCCGAGCAGCGCGTCGGTCTGTGTCCTCTTCATCCGCGAAACCGAGAGCCATGGCCGCGCAGAAGATCAACGAGGCGCACGACCACATCGCCAAAGCCGAGAAATGGTGAGAAATGTAAAATATTCTCATACAGAACAGAGCTCGTGCATTTCACACACAAACACCGACTTCGGATCGGCCTGCTGTCGCTGTCAGCCACACTGTCACTGCTGCTGTTTAGAAGTCATCGGCGAAAACATGTCCGGATGCTGAATGAGTCTGATGCGCGTGCAGACATAGAGGTTACCTCAGCGACAGCTGCTATGGTCCTGATGTGGACGTTATTATGAGGCTACTGATGATGTGGGCCATGGCATGTTCATGTGCCCATCAGGCATTAGAGATCGGGGCAAGTTGTCACAACATACACGTCTCAGTAAACAGAAGGTTTTGAGTCTAGGACAATTGAATGTGTGTGATCTTTCCAAGAGTGGCTTTGCATGTTGTTCTCAAACACCTAGTTCAAAATTTTAGTCTTATATTATGTGCAATTGTGAATTATTAGGATATATTTTGAAGTATGTTACACCGTGGAAGAGAAGAGCATTTTAGCATGCAAAGAAAGAGTGCTTATATGAAAGTGTCACTGAAAGTAATGTTTCCATACGCCTAACTGTATGTTACTATAATTAAACTCATTATAGTTTAAATTTATACTAAATGCTGCTGAAGCGTGCTGTTTTGGCCCATTTAAGACCTACTTCTTTTTTACATGGGTTGTGCTAATATTTAATATTTATTTGACTTTATGCAGCTTGAAGACCAGCATGACCAAGTGGAAACCTGATTATGATGGAGCCGCTTCAGAGATGGCAAAAGCAGGTGACGTAAACCTTCAGTAAACTGACGTCTTGCACGGATGTTATTGTTTAAGGTCAGTATGTAGTGAAACAGGGACATAATTTTGTTTCTGTTTGTGTTGTATCAGGTGTGGCTTTCAAAAATGCCAAACAGTTTGAGCAAGCGAAGGATGCGTACCTGAAGGAGGCCGAGTACCACACCGAAAACAAAGCGTATCCTTCTCCTTTGCTTACTAGAAAGAAGAAAAATCTTAATTACAGTTAATTTACCAAACAAAAGGAATGCTCAGAAAAGTCATCTACCACAGTATACACTTTTTTGCTTTGTTTTGTTTTGTTGATAAAATAATACTGCTCAAAATTCAGCTTTGATCACAATTGCAATTTACTGTAATATTACCGTAGAAACTGTTATTTTAAATTGAAATAATATTCCACAATTACGGTTTTATTGTATTTGTGAGCAGAAGAGACTTCTTTTTCAAATATTAAAAAATTCTGCCGACACCAGAACAATATTAGAGGATGACATGGGACATTCTGTCCCGTCCACCTCCCGTAGAAAGGAATCCTGTCCCGTCCCACTCCCAGACCAAAGTTAAAAAAATAATGCCGTCCCATCCCACTCCTGTTTAAAATGACTCCCGCTCCTGTACCGCTCCCATATATATTTATACAAAAAGATGGCTTCTGGGACGGCTGGGTCGTGTAGTTATGTTTTAATTGCGTTACATTGTAAGCGTATTAAAAGGAAACTACAAAATGGTGCATTTACTTTTTTTTTTTTTTGTCTTTCCTATTGGTTGATTCCCGTTCCCGTCTGCTCCCGTTAATTATTTTATCCTGTAGCGTCCCAATCCCATGATTATAAGCAAAGATGACTCCCATCCTGCAGGAGTTTTTTTTAATTTTTTAAATATTTTTTTTAAATAACTCGTTCGAACCAACCGAACCCCTCAGCTACGGGCCTGAAAAATGTTTAGTCCCGTGGGATTCCCGAAAAAATGTCACCCTCTAAACATTATTCAGGCCCATAGCTGAGGGGTTCAGTTGGTTCGAACGAGTTATTTAAAAAAGTTATTAAAAAAAATTCTACTGGATGTATCAATAAAATGCATTACTGCACGTAAATCAAGCTAAAGAAAATTATAGAACCTCTCACTGCTCTTAAATGGATATTTGTAGTGCATCAAAAATGGGGCTTATTAACATACCAGCAGACAAGCAAACCCATCGCAGATAAGTGCATGAACAGTCAGCGAAATGAAGTAACATTGAAAAAGGTCCACTTTTTGAAAAAAAAAAGACCCACCCTTTTCACTAGGCTGGCTACGGCCCTGTATTTGGGTAAATTTTGTTTTGGTCATATTTGCTTAACTGAAATTCACAGACTCTTCCATGCAGCAAAGTAAGTGACCATTAATGTTTCAAATTACTATAAGACTACATTCTAAACCAATCTACAGTTGACAAATTTCCTTTAATAGTTAAAACATTATTACAATATTTAATTGAACTGTATCTTTTACGTCTACATCTGTACAATGTAACCCATGATAAAGCATGCTTCTCTGGTTCTCAGAGCGTATGAACAGGCCGGCATGATGCTGAAGGTGAGTCGGTCGTACACGGATTGTTATGTAGGTTTGGGACGTGTGTGAGTGACTCTTCTACACCTGCAGGACATGAAGAAAATGCCTGAGGCCATTCAGCTGATCGAGAAGGCCAGCATCATGTTTGTGGAAAACGGGACGTCTGGCACCGCTGGAATGGCGTTGGACAGAGCTGGGAAGTGAGTAAACCGATCCAAACACTTCCTGAGAGGTTGTTTCTGTTGTTAACTATAAAATGCATGCAAAGTTATGTTAGCGTTACCAGTGTTAACTAGTGCCCTCCACGTCTGAAGACTCATCGAGCCGATTGATCTGGAGAAAGCTGTGGACTTGTACCAGAAGGCTGCATCTGTTTTTGAGGTGAGGAAATGCAAACATGATTAATAAATAAATGATCATCCAAATTAAATCAAATCAAATCATCTATTTGTCTATACATAACCCATGTAAACTGGTTTGTGATGTGTTCAGAATGAAGATCGTCTAAGGCAGGCTGCAGAGCTCCTGGGAAAAGCCTCCAGACTTCTGGTGAGACTGCGCAGGTGTGTTTCAATGCATTGCACTGTGTATATTGATGATCCGACATGATACAATGCTCAAAAACACATAATTCTCACCTCTGCTCACCCACTCACCCTTTAAAGCCCCGCCTTGCAAAAAGACAAGTCTTCTCTGATTGGTCAGCCATTTAGAGTGCGTGTTGGAAATATAACCCTCTTCACCATAATTGGGTTTCCGAAATCCTTGTGGGCGGGCCAAAGCTGCAGTAGGCGGGCATTATGCAAATATCCAATATGGAGTCATAACTAAAATGTCAGAAAAAATGGCAGGGCTACAAGGCATTTCAGGCAAGATTTTCTGTTGGAGAGATCAAATATTTTAACCTTGTACTTGTTTCTTGTTCTAAGGCTGGACGACGCCGCTGTGTCCCTTCAGAAAGAGAAGAACATGTACAAAGAAATTGAAAACTACCCCACCTGCTTTAAGGTGAAACTTCTGATATTCAACTGGGTTTTACCTCATGTAGTTTTCGAAATAAACATGCAATTTTGCATTAGTTTGAACAGATGTTTGTGATTGCAGAAAACCATCGCTCAAGTGCTGGTTCATCTCCACAGAGGAGACTTTGTGGCTGCAGACAAGTGTGTGAGAGAAAGTTACAGGTACAAACGAGTAATACCGTGGTACTCCTGATGGCCGGCGTGATCTCTGATCAGTGTCAAATACTGTGCTCTTCAGTCTCCCAGGGTTCAGTGGGAGCGAGGACTGTGTTTCCATGGAGACATTACTGGCGGCGTATGACGAGCAGGACGAGGACGGGGTGTCACGCGTCTGTAACTCACCTTTACTGAAGTACATGGACAACGACGTGAGGGACACACATCATCCTCAGCACTCACTTTTTTAATATATATATTTTTTTTGTGGAAACAAAATAGCCTATGTCGTCAATTCTACTGATTATTAATCATTATTAATATTTGTGAAATAAATATTTCTGCAAAATGCATGTAGGCTGCACAGAAAGCTGACATATTGATATATACTATATGGGCTCAGATTTGGTTGACCAATCGGCGGTAAGGGGCGTGTCATGACTGCCCACAAGTGGAAAACGAAATTTTGTGTCGTTTATCCATTTTCTACCCGTGAACCAAAAAACGAAAATCCTTTTGATTTTGAGCAAATTAAAAAAACGAAAACATGACCGATTTCTCATTTCTGAAAATTTCATTCAAATTGAAAAACAAATGATCACAACGGACCGTACACTGACCTTTTTAATCTTAGTTTTAGCTTTTATTTTTTTACTTTATTTAGTGCCTCAACCTAGTACAAAACACTTTCGCAACTAAGTTGTTTTTGACATACTTTTTTCCATATTATTTTTTTTGCTGCTTATTGTATTTTCAGTTTACTTTGGTTTCAGTTTGAATTACTGATAACTTTGATGGAGACATAACTTTCAACTTTCCTGAAGTTTCTAATTAAGTGTTATTATCAGCAGCTGTTTTCTGGTGTGTGTTTGTGCAGTATGCCAAGTTGGCCATCTCTCTGAAGGTGCCCGGTGGAGGCGGGAAGAAGAAGAAACCTCCTGCAGCTCCTCAAGGGGGCAGCGCCGGGCCACCACCGGCCGAGGATGACGACGATTACGAGGGAGGTTTGTGTTAACTGAGACTGAAAGAACAGCCCGACTCCTACCATCCACGTGTGTGTGTGTGTGTGAGTGAGATGGAGCATATTAGTGTTTCCTCCCTTTGTGCCGTGGAGTCATTCCTGAGGAATTCTGTTCCTGTTTGTCCCGCCTGTAGGAGCGTCCAGATTTCTGTGTGTTTACTCATCATCAGACACACAGAAAACCCTACACACACACATACATTATTTAATGCTGAAGAGGTTCATTTCTTTGCTACAAGCTGCCCTGAATGCAATATTGCGCTGAAGTGATATGTTTTTGTAGTCAGCGTAAAAACACAAAAGGGTTTTCCATCTGCTTTTGGATTATTATAAAAAAAGAAAAGAAAGATGTGTGAGCAACAAAAAAAAGTTTATGACTTATTTTGTTCATCATGACAATCTTCACAACTTCCATGAATTTTAAAGCCTATATGTACAACTACCAGAAGTAAAAAGCTAAGCGTAGGCAGTAAATGAACTACATTATAGTCTCATGACATGTATGATTATAACCACAGGGAAGCAGTGACAGCAAATAATGAGTACATGTGATTAGCCTACTGGCAAAGGGTTATTATAGTTAACTGAAATCTAAAATCACTTCATCGAATAAAAAATCGATCCTTGAATAAAAATAAAAACTGAAGTAAAAACCTGTCTTATCTTACTTTTGTTAGTTGCCAAGCCAAGATTTCTAATTTTCATTAAGTACTAAAAAGTTTAGGTACTAAAATTAGTTAAAACTGAAAAATAAACAATAAACAAACAAAATTACTAAATCTTTAATATTACTGTGAAAGCAGGACAAAACTAATATTTGATAAAATATTTTTATAGTTTAATTGATAAAAACTATAAAAAATATCTCAATACTCAAATAACACTGGTTCAACCTCTGTAGCCCCGTTTAGACACTTGTAAAAAAAACAAAAAACAAATAAAAAGTTACTTCCAAAGTGATGCATTATAATATTGTGTTACTCGATAAAAAGTAAGTAATTGCGTTATGTAATGTAATGCAAAACGTGGCTTTTTCTCACCTGAGCTGAGCTTTTTTTGCCCCCAAAACCCCCTGAAGTTACATTTTTGGTAATATAGGCCCTTTCACACCAAAAGTGAGTAAGCCTCAGGCCTCTGCACTTCCTCTCAGAACGGGACAGAAGTGAAGGAAATTGAAAAATAAAAAGTTACTCAGATATTTTCCTGTAAATGTAAAAAGGAAAGTTTCTACGGTAAAATCTGTCCTCCTTTTAGCACACCATTGATTGCAGTGTTTTCAGTCAACTTACAAACATTCGTCTTCCATTGGTCAGTCATATAGTCCCGCCCCAAAACTCACCCCATTGGTTGAGCCTGTAAATTATAAGCACTGGGTAATTTTGATGTGTGTGTGTGTGAGAGATCACATTGTTGGATAAATTCCATTTTTAAATGTTTTCTTTTAATTTAATGAAGAAATATGTAGTTGTGTACAGAATGTATTAAGTTTTATTTGTGAACAGTCTGTGATGTCAAAGTGATGTTAAATCAGTTATAAAATTTGTACAATACTACTATATATTATTATGTACAGTAATTTATTGTAAGTGTTGTTGAAAGGCTGTGGAGTGAGGCATCATGCTGTGTTTCCAAATATACAACCTGACAGACATAAAGATGCAAAAATCACCTAATAAAATCTATACTCTGTTTGGCTGCCTGCTGCTGAATCTGTTTTCTTCTCAGCTATGTAGAGAATCAGACTACCTGATGAATTCGGTGCAGATGATTTCACCATGTAACACTGTATTACACTATTTGAATTGCTTACTAGCATGCATATTATTAACATATTGGCTATTTATTAGTACTCATAAAGCACATATTCTACATGAACATTGTCTACATCTCTAATCAATATACATTTATTAACTCATAAGAGTGACAGCTGATAGAGAGTGTAGCGATAACTGGAGCTTAAAATAAAGTGACCATACAGGCTTGCAGAAAGACATAAAGAAACTTTATCTTAACTGTTTTCCAAGGTAACATTTCTTATTTGATAAAATAAGAGTTAAAAATAAATTGACAACATTATAAAATGAGTTTTAAAAACCCAACTAGACATATGTCAAAACAACAATATATATATATATATATATGCTTTTTAAAAGACATAATACATTTAAAAGGAAAATAAATATATTAATGTACAGTGTTTTTTTAAAGCCTCTTATGTTGCTTAAGACTGCATTTATTTGATAAAAAATATGGTGAAAAATTAAAAGTTTATGTGAGGAAGGATTAGTTTTGGAGATTCATTCAGTGCGAAATGTTGCATAGGTTACTTTATTCTAAAACAAAATTATCCAGAATATTTCACAGTGTCTTCCAAAAATGTAAGATTAATGTAAGATAGTTGACGCAACTCTGCTTCATAGCAATGCGTTATATCCTACTCTTCAGGATTTTTGGTGTAAGATCTTCGGTGCTGTCCCTGAAATCACAGGTCAACCTATAGAAACCTGATTAGTTTCTAATTGTGTTTGGAGTTTTGTGATATGATCTTGGCTTGTTCATGCGCTTCTTGAGTTTCCCCTTACAGTGTGTAGTAACAGACGAAAGTGGGAGGGAGGGAGTTGTATTATAGGTACTTGTTACATGTCTGTATTAATGTTTATGTTATATGTGCTTGTATAGTTAGACGAAAATAACTGTATTCATGTGTCTTCATATTACACACTCAATACTGTAGGAGAGAGTTATATTTAGTTTTGTATGCATAATAAAAAAGAGGATCATTTGATTTGGTTGTACAATCTGTACAATATATATATTTCTCCAATAAAAAAAACAAAGGTGAAAACAGTAATATTGTGGAATATTTAGAATTTTTTTAAAGAAGTGATTTCTGTTGTAGTAGATTGTAAAATCTGAATTTTCAGCATCATTGCTCCAGTGTTCAATGTCACATGATCCTTCAGAAATAATCTAAAATGCTGATCTGATGAATCATTTATCATTATTATCAATGTTCGAAAGAGTTGTGCTGCTTCATATCTTTGTAGAAACTGTGGTAATTGAATAGGAAGAACAACACTGAAACTGTAGTGTAAATCGTGTACATAAAAACATGCCAAATACAGGAACGGAAAAGTAAACAAAAGTGGCACGTTGTCCTTTAATTGTGTGCTTTATTTGAAGGCAATGAATTCCCATTCCTCGTATTACTTAGCTACAGTTTCCTTTATTTTTCCCCCATTTTGATGTTGCTGAAAAAGTTCTGCACACACAAGGTAATGAAAGCGTTTCATGTCAAACATTATTTTTCATTCATGCTACTTTGTCTTTAATGTATAGTTCAGAGATGGACTCGAAACAATATTGAATGTTGTCCTCAAGCATCAGCACAACACGATCCATGGGCGCGGAGCTCACATTAATAGTCATATCTATAGCGTACATGATCCCATTATACATCTACATCCTAGCGGAGACTCCAGCGGTTCATCCGTGAGACCCTGATCATAGAAAGCTCCTTCCTGAGTATGGCTGCCAAAGGTGTAGGATAAAAATGGAGTTCATGTCCTTCACGGTCCACTCGCCTGTCGTATTGCTCAAATAAATATAAGTACGTAGTAAAAATGTGAGTCAGATTCTTCCTCATGTACAAACAACTTTCTGACGAGCACAACAGTCCTGACAATGCATATTTAATAACTCTACTGTAACAATCTGCACACTTCTCATGCCTTCAAGGATGTAGACTATCTGTTAATAACTAATATTCATCATTCATTTTCAACACAAGTCAAATGTTTCCACTAAATAATTATTTATGAAACATGAGCAGAACTAACCTAAAGTGTTTGTTCTGTTTGTGCTGCATGAACGAAATACAAGGAGCAGAAACATTCACCATTTTATGATGATTGTTGCAATGCGAAAATGGTTTAGCAAACAATATTCCATAAATTCTGTGCATTTCCGAATACATTTCTTTGTAAATCATTTATAAACCAGTTTGGATTTATGAAGAAAAACCTGCAAATTATTCATAAAATTATATAGATTTACAATAAAAGAAAAATAATTCTAAATGAATTTCTGTGTAAATAATTCTTGAAATGAAATTTACATATAAAGGCATTAAAAACCGTTTTTTAACAAATATGCTTGTAAATAACTATCAAATAAAATCATTTGAAAGTTTATAAGAAATGCACCAAAAATTAATTCTGAATGACTTTCTATGTAATTGCTTCGTAACATCAGGTGGATTTAAACATAGAAACACGTTTAAAATAGGTTCTAAACAAATGTCTGTAAATACTCCATAAAATAATTAGGATTTTTGATGAAACGTGTAAAAAAATGCATTTAAAATTCATTCTAAACAAATGTACTTGTTAACAATCATACATCATTTAAATTAAAAAAGAAATATAAGACAGGGAAACTCAGAATTCCTTTTTGAAAAGCATTCCTGTGTAAAAAATTCTTAAAAAGTTTATAAAGAAACATTAAAAAATCATTCAGAACGATTTAAGTGCAAATAATTCATAAAATCATTTGGATTTATTAAAAATAAATATGCACAGAAAAGCATTTAAACTTTGTTCTGAATAAATTTGTGTCAATCATTCATTAAACAATTTGGATTCACGAAGAAATTCATTCAAAATTCGTTCTGAATGAATCAAGGAATAGAAACAGAAACATTCAAAATTCGCTCTAAATAAATAATAATTAAATAAAAATGTAATAAATTTTACATAAAAACTCAAAAAAAAATTAGCTGATTTATAATAATAATAATGAACAAACTTCAGTATAAATCATTCAGAAACAGAAATTCATTCTGAACAGATTCCATGTAAATCACTCATAAACTACAAATAAATGTACACAGAAACATTCAAAATTCCTTCTGAGCAAATTTCTATGTAAACCATTCATAAAACCATTTGGATATGTGAAGTAATGCACATAAAACACATTCAAATTCTTTCTATTTCATGAATAGGGCTCTTAAATAATAATAATAATAAAAAAATCCAGAACTGCTGAAAGCATTCATTATAATGTGAAAACAATCTCCCATTAGTTATGAAAAGTCAATACACTTCAAGCCTTATAAAACACTAAACGTCCTTTTCACGTTCCAAACCTGTGTATATAAATGACACATGATCTCCTTCAAGTCCTCAAGGAGTGAAGTCATTACCATTCCTCTTCACACTTTCATCATACATGAGAAAAAAGGTTGATATCCCGTCATGGTGAAATGATCCGAATGTATTCCTGAGAAGGGTGTTGGATTATGACGCGTACAAATGAAATAAGGCAAATAGAGATTGTCACGTAATTCACAGCGCCACCTACAGGGCTTCAGAATTCAGAGAGACGTTAAAAATCAAGCCCAAAGTCTGAAGTAGGTTGAGTATTTCTCGTCTATGTCCATCACGACGCATGCACTCCCGAAAGTAAGAGTTGTGTCAAAGTGGCGCATGCCTGGAAGCCCTAAAGTTCACTTATCAAGCCCTTAAAAAACACTAGCAAGTGCTCGTCCACTGGATGAAAACTAGCATGAAGAACGATGCTTCTCTGGTTCAATCCAACCGTGGCACAATCCTCACTTTTGTGCTTCTCGTGGTTAGTTTGGAGTTCCTCTGAAGGTCAGCGTCCTCATCTTCACTCACTCTTCTCTCTGGTCCACTTGATCATGGTTTCTGGAGAGCGGTAGAGGAAGATGAGTTTGGCATACAGGTCTTCCTCCAGGTCCAGTTCTCCCGTCTCTCGGACCAGGAAGATGTCAGTGCAGAGTTTGAGGATCCGGTCCACGTTGGGCAGCTCTTCGAACATGATGGTGTGCGAGATCCCGCTGAAGAACTCGCGCACGAACTTCCCGATAACCAGAACCACTGACATGTACAGACCCATGATCCTGTGCACACGTTTAACTCAGCATTAGCAATTAATTACATTCAAATTAAAGTGCCACTATTATTGAAAATGATCTTTCATGCACTGTGTAACACAGCTCTGAGTGAACAAAAAAGTTTTCAATCTGAAAGTGCAACGTGTGTTAAGTTATTGTCTCTGAATCCTTGAAATTAGTAATTTTTTAAATGAATCCCCAGCCGATTTTATGTAGACATCAACATGAAACATCAGCATATTGTTTGGCGTTTTCTGGTTGGTCTGAATGAAAATGCTAATTCATTCTTTGCCATTGGGTGCCGCTTAGGATTAGTTAAAGTAGCGTTTTGTATAACTGCACTTACAAACACTGCTTGATCAGGCATTACAGGCATGATGAGATGAAAATGAGACCAATCACTGCAGATTAGCATCACGCAAAGGAGGGGTTTGGAAAAGTAAGATAAAAATAAATGAATATGATCAATGCATTTGAAAAGTATGACAATGAAAGTGTTTTTTGACCTTGCATGGATGACAACCTGTTGCTGGGGACTCCCAAAACCAAAATATTTACCTATCGTTACCCATAGTTCCTTAAAGACTGATAAAATCATGTTCAGTTGGTTTGGATGGGATGGATATTTTATCAAATATCAATGGAAACCTGTTTGCACTCTTGAAGAAAAAGTATTTTCTTACGATTTTCTTAAGAAAACTTTTCTTTAAAAAAATCTCAAAGTCTTTAAATGCTCCTTTCTTAGTCACCCTCCACTTGTTCCAAGCATGAGAGAGCTGCTTTTTTCTGCTGAACGCAAAAGAAGATAAAAAGAGTGCAAATAGTTGACGGTAGCCACTGACTTCTATTTACCAACACTTTTTAATATATTGCTCTTTTTCTTTTTTGTCTTTAGAAAATAAAAAGCCTCACACAGTGAGGTTTTGGGTGAACTCAGAATTCTGAGACTTAAATTTGGAATTGTGATGAATTGCGATGGAATTGAATTGTGTACATTTGGAATTTAAAAAACAACCAAATTCTAAGTATACTGTATATCTAACAAATTCGGACACTTTTTGTCTTTCTTAAAAACAGTCTAAATTGTCAAATAGAAAGTCGCAGTGAACAATATTGTTAAATTGTTGAACTAATGACTATTTAAGATAATTAAAAAAATATTATTTAAATATACAGTACACTACAGTCCAAAAGTTGAGAGTTTGTAAAATGTAAGGCTGTATTTATTTCAATTTAACATAACTTTTTCAGCATCATTACTTGCGTCCAGTGGTTCTCAGCTGGTTTGGCCACACTTTCCCATCATCTAGTTGTGACCCACTTACCATATATATATATATATATATATATATGACTATTACAAAATAAACAGCCTGAAAGGTAAGGCTATTAAATACAGAAACAGTCACAAACTAGTTTTTGTTAATACAATCAAGTTGGTTTGAGCCACCACAGCCATAAACATAAATGTTACCATGGTGAATATACAGTACTAACATGAGCTGTTAATGAAATGTGGAATCTGCTCCTGAATAAAATGAATATCATACTATTATGCAAATTCCTCCCAGCTAACACCTAGTAGTTATACAAGTGTCAACAGTCTTCATGCACGTCTTTTAAAATAAAAGTTTGTTGATGCCATTTTCTTTGGCCGTACAATTCATGATTTTTACAATTCCTCCAGCTGAGAAACACTGCTCTAGTCTTCAGGGTCATTTACAGCTCAAGAAACATTTCTGATTATTATTAATGTTGAAAACAGCTGTGCTGCTTGATTTTTGTGGAAAGAGATTTTTTTTTTTTGATTCTTTGATGAATCGAAAGTTCAAAAGAACAGCATCCCGTCAAAGCACAACTTTTTGGCAATCCCACCCTTTGGACCGGCAGTGTATCAAAAAGATTTTTTATGCAAATTTCAGTGCATCACAATATTGAATTCTCAGCTGAGAAAAGCATTCTTAAACAGACAACATTCTTTAATGTTGTGAGTTTAAGCTGGAGAACCACATCAGTTGTGTGGTTTCTCTATTGAGAAGCCCCACCCATACCAAACTCTTATTGGTCAAAAATCCACCTCTGGTGGTGCTAGGGTGGGGCTTGACAGGACCAAAATCACCTCAGACCCCAGAGGGTTAATACCTTCCTTTTTCTCAAAACTGCTGTATATGAAAAAATTATAGCTGAAGTTTAGGCATTCGTTGTTTGTTTTTGCTCCCCCTCTAAACATTTAAGCAACATAGCAAACAAATCCCGGAGCCGCCACTGCTCTCTACTATATATGACACCTCAACTGTGTTCTGACTAAGTTTAGAAGTCACTCACCCATAACCAGCCAGAAAGCCCAGACTGGGTGGACTGACTTGGTCACTGATAATGTAGAGCTCCAGACCAGATTCATTTGCAGTCCTGACCGTGCCCACAGATAACATCCCTGGTTTTTCCTGATTTACGATCCACCACTCCTGGACGCCCTCTGAGCTATTTTTGTCGGACTTATGTAAGGACAGTGTGATGTCCAAATATTTTTTGTCTTAGGGAGCACACAGAAGAGGAAAGAAGATCAGGCATGTTGAGAGCTGTACAAATGCATAGCAATGTACGGAATGGTGGATTACCGAGGTAAAGCTGCTCAATAGGCTTGGAGTTGGAGTCGCTCGGTGCTCTGATGTATCTTGGAAAAATGTTTTTGATGACCCTTAATAAAAAAAAATTTAAAACACCATTACAAATGATCATTCAGGTGCATGTCTTTTTAGTGGTAAAAAGATGTCTTTGTTTGCAGCTTAAACTCACACATTCTGTTCTTTTGCTTCCAGCAGATATGATAGCTGCTCTCTTGTATGTGTGTCCAAGTTAATGAAGTGTTTCCCTGTTGCAGTTTCATCTTTGGCACCTAGACTGAGGTTCCTAATACAGCGAGAGAAACCAAACAGAAATGAATTCAGTTAAACCTCAGTCTTTTTCATTAACATCTTTGTCGAGACCAGACACACAATCATGTCAGTGTCTTTAAACGCACAACAAATTCTCATGAGAGGATAGCACGGATTGTGGTGATTGTGCAACTTGCTTGCATGACAAACAAAGAATAATTTTTTTGCTAATTCCTATTACAGCATTTTAACAAATTTATTTTAATTATAATAATCAATATGTATAAAATCTTAGTGCCAGTGCGATTAATCACATCCAAAATAAAAGTTTTGTTTACATAATATATATGTGTGTGTGTACTGTGTATTTTTATTATGTATATATAAAGAAGCACATACAGTACAGCCTATATTTAGAAAATATTTACAAGTATATATTCAAATAATTGATATAATACATTTAATATATAAACGTAACATATTTTCTTAATCACATGCATGTGTGTGTATTTATACTTACATAATTAAAAATCTAGTTATTACAGTTTTCTTAAATGCTTACACACAACTCAAATACACAGATGCTCAGTAAACACTCGTAAGATGAATAACATTGTAATAAACAACAAACACAAAACACTCTTATTAGGATTTGAAGCTCAATGTTTACTGCAGTATACAATTCCAAATATAGACATATAATACAGCAATCAACTATTAGCCTTTTATTAGTCTTATTCTATATCCCTAACCCTACCCAATACCTAAACTTAATAAACAAATGAAGTATTTATTGAGGGAACAGTAGTTAATAGTGAAAAAGTGTTACGTATTCTAAAGTGTTACCAAAAAATCAAATATTAGAGAATTATATACTGTATGAACATGGTAACTTGGGAAAGTTTACTGAAAGCCGTGTTTTCTTGTGATTGTTTTACATTAAACTGCTGAAAAGTAGCACATGAAACACTGCTTACATTTATATTTTATTCTGTATTAATTCTGTAGTGGAATGGCTTTTAAAATATCATAAAATGTTTGGATCTCAGGGTGAACTCCAGTATTTTATGTTTATTTCACCCATTAGCCAGCAGCAGACCAGGCACTTCTAAGTGCTCTGTGTAAGCCTGTATATGCTGGTGTGATGCTCAACTCTACAGTACCTCTTTATGGACCAGGTAAAGGTGAGAGGAAACTTCTCAGCGCTATTCAGCATTTTAATGAGGTTGGCCTTGCTCGGAGGGCTGATGGTCCAGAGTGAGTTGGAACTCCCTTCTAATTCAGCTATTGTCAGATCCTCAGGAAAGTAAGACTCCAGGAACTGCATGGCACTCTGCAGGAGACACAAGCATCTTTAGCTCTGTTTAAATGAATGCACAGTTTATCATCATCATCAGGCAATATTACTGTAGCTTGTAGTCAGATCAGAATTGGTATCAGACATTTTATATAGTATTTCAAAAGTAGTTCCTTACTGCATCATGCTCGTATGCTTTTAAAAACTTCTTAAACTCTCCTTCAGACACGTTTTTTAGATTGTTCTGCTGGGCGTTCATCGTGAAGATCGGCTGAAATTAATAAAACAAAAAAAAATGGAAAAAAACAGTGCTGTGTTAATTATCAAATGGTACGCAACTTGAGATTTCAATCAAATCTCTTAGATCACTAAACAAATAGAGACATTTACAGCATATATGTCTCCTGTTTCTCAGATGTTTGTCCTGAGAAAAGACCCCTAGAACTTCACACATGTCTGTAGAGTTTCAGAAGAGATCTCAACAATGTCTCAATCTGTGTTCTGTTTTGCCAAGAGACTAAAGCCCGAAATCAAAAAGTCTGTCCAATCCAATGATGTTATTTTAACTAAAATATATTAATGTATTAATGGTTGGTGAAATAAAGCTTAAAAAAGTAAAATAAAAATGTAAAAATAAACACAAATTTAAGCAAAAAATTAATAACTAATAAAACTGACATAATCACTAAACTAAACAAAAAAAAAATCATAAAAATGACTAAAATACAATTAAAATAATAAATATTATAATAAATCTGACATAATATAAAATGACTGAAATTTCAACTGTAATCAAAACACTGCACAAAAGGGTAACTGCAAAAAAAGGCATAATATACAATATCTAAAATTTAACCAAATCAAAACGAATAATAAAAACAAAAATAAAATGATAAAAACTAATAAAATGACATGACACAAAACACATAATTAAAAATGACTAAAAAGTAAAAAAAAGTAAAATGAAAACTGATAATATAAAAATCAAAGCTTATTAAAAATATTAATAAGCGCTATAACAATACATGAATATAACAACACCTTAAACAATCAAGTGATCTGAAATGTTTTCCACATAAGTTTTATTGATTCATAATCTTACTGTATACTCATTTCTGTCATTCTGTTTATTTTGATTTCTGTCAGTGTCTATTTAGGAGAAACACCTGAGACAGAATAGACAGCTAATAAATATTTCTTGTTTTTTACTGAAAGTAAACTGGCAGACATCTGAAGTGAGAACAAAGATGAGCAGAGAACAGTGGATGTGCACCTGAAGTCCTCCCAGAGTGAGAGTGACGGACACGTCCAGCGGAGTGTTGACCACTCCTGCCACAGATTTGACCAGAGACATGAAGAGCAGCGGGAACCAAACGATGCAGATCAGGAGCATCACGATCATGCCGCCCATTCCGTATTTCACAACCTTCTTCTTCTTCTGCCCGCGGGGCTGAGGGTAACGCTGCCACACACACACACACAGATACTTATGATCCTGTCTTAGGAGGAAGCAGCTTATATAGATTTATTTCTTCTTATTTCTCACTCACTTACCTTCTCTGACTCCCTCCAGCATTTGAGGATGAAGATGTGAGCGTAGATGTCCTCCACACAGATCCAGCTGGACAAGCTGAGCGTTGTGTCCGTCCAAACCCAGTCCATCACTGCTCGCAACTCCGTCAGGAAAGGGATCAGACGGAACCTGGGGCACACAACCCACACTAAGCAGGTGGATCCGTTATGTATGGAAAATTCCAGCTAGCTTTCACTTCTTTTTACTCTTACTTAGCGGTTGATCGATACACCAGCCGATATTTAGTGTTTTATTTGGTGAAAGAGTCGTTGACTTTGTTTATGGGGTGCAGTCTAACATGTTTGTTTAAAAACTTATTTAAAAAAACATTATTTTTCACATAACTTACCATCCTGGTCCTAAGTTTTGCTGTAATAATTCAATAATTCAGTTAATATTGCAAAGAACTGAAATATACAGGGACTGTCTCTAAAAGGTAATGCTCTGTCATATTGGAAATATGTCTTTCACCAAATCCAAGCCCAAACCTACCCGATAGTGTTAATGTCATTAGTGGCCTCTAGTGGAGCTTGAGGGCACTCGCATCACTTCACCTCTCTTGGACTCAAATTCCATTATGGACTCAATTTCCCATCATGCCCTGCACACCCACACCTGCTCTGTAATCATCACTCACAGCTGTTGTTCATCACCACACCCACTCACACTCACTTTTTAACAGCTTCATTCACCCATAGTCAAATGTGTAGCATTTTCTTCCCTAGCATTCTTCCACGTGTTCTTGATTATATTGTTTTGTGTATGAGACCTGTGATGATTTGCTGCCTGCCATGAACCTCTTGCCTGTTTATTGACCACGATTTTGCAATGTCTCCACTGTACCTGTTTGCCCATTGTTTTTGACCCTGCCTAGTTGACCCTCCAGTGCTGCTAAGGATCACCAATTGTTTCTTTGTGTTCGCATTCTGTAATATAGATTGAGACCTTGGAGTGTAGGGGTGACCTGCTCTTTTATTTCTTTGAATTCCCTTTTGCGATATGTTTTTGTTTAGGGAGGAAGGGAAGTTGG
>JAUCNO010000663.1:2744375-2765147 GCA_032353835.1 Enteromius viviparus | reverse complement strand
CTGTGAGATCGGTGGTCGAATCAGGCTCGGCATATCGATGCATCGAATCTTCGACTATTCGGGGACAGCCCTAATACTCACGTAGTGATGAAGTGCACCTGAGCACAATCAAGTGCACGCCAGTATTCATTGGCCTTTTGTTTGAAGCTCAAAGGTGATTGGTCTCTATGCCAAGTTCCCATATGTAACGTCTCCGTTCCCTCCTCCAGGGAACGTGGGTTAAGTTCGTAACCTAGACGTTTTTCCCCCAGAATCCATGTTTTATTTTTGTAATTTTTCTGGAATCCAATTTTACATACTTAAATTCAATTTAAATAAGCAAAGATCATGTTTAATCAGTTAAATTAATTAAATTTTGGCATCTGAATAAATTATTAAAATGTTATCAATAATAGTATTAATTTTCTAGATTCCTTTGTTTTATAGTTTCATGCTAATTTATCAAAGATAGAGGGTAAAATTAGTGGTATATGATGATAATCAAATGCTGCATAAAACTATACATTTTAATTTTTGAAAATATAATTCCTGTAATTTTTAGTAAGCATTTTGATAGGAAAGGATGTGAAAAACAAAAAGAACAAATCATTGACTCAGTGTGCAAGGACCTTTGCTCTTTAAAATGTAATTAAGGATGGTCCATTAAAATAATGTTTAATATACTGTAATGCTCTCTTAATAATATTAATTAATCATTGCATCCATATAAGGAATATTTATTTTATTTTATTACATTTATTTTATACATTATTTTTATAATATATTTCTAAATATTATAATTAGCAATTATATATACTGTATATAAAATGTATTATTTATATATTTATCTCTATAATTATTCTAACAGAAACATCTGTTTTCCCAAACACACTTACTTTTTGATCACATAGACCTTTGCTTTGATGAGCTGCTCTCGGATCTTCTCCATAATCATTTCTTTGCGGCTCTTCTGTGGTACTTCTGGTTCTATTGTGCTGTTTTCTCTACGAAAGCTGTTTCTTGTGCTTGTGCTGCCTGTGAAAGCAACCCAAACATCACAACAGTTAATTTTTAACTATAAACAATCAAGAAACACTGTTAATTTCACTGGTAGTCTAAAATGATAACGCTTGTCCACCAGCCACATCAAGATGAAAGCCGTGCTAGTAAAACCAATGCATGAGTTTGTCTATGTATGTGAATTTGGAAGGAAACTCAAAGGTCTAGGATGTCTCACCATGTTTGGAGCGTGCCGATGAGCGGCGGGACAGGTGAGATCCGCTGGTGCTCTGCCGCTGGAGGTGAGGCCGGTGCTCAGGGTACAGTATTTGCACGTGCACCTGAGACGAGTCCACGGACATCCCAAGGTTTGCAGATCTGAGCGAGTATGCTGGAGAACTATTCTTCTCTTCCTCAGGTGGAATCTCCACTGACATCTTCCCCTCATCCATAGAATTGTCCTGAAGACACTCGTCCTTTTGGGATGCTTTAGGGTCATCTTCATCCCAGAGACCGTGACACTGAGCCCGAGAGAGAGAGAGCAGGTGCATTAATTCAGGAAAACAAGCGTTACTTTTTACTTACGCGCAACTGGCTTATCAACCAAGCGAGCCTGGCGGCTCAATCAGAGGTTGGAGACCCATCCGGTCTCAACCAGCTATTTCGCCTTCGCTCGTGATCACCTCAGAGAAATCAGCACGTTTCCCCGGCCTCATCTTATACTTCGGCCAGATCATCAACCCACGCTGCTGAGAAGTGGAAAATTCCAGCCCTTCGCCAGGCCCTAGCTAAAGCTGCAGTTCGCTTCCAGATAAAAGTGACAAAAGCTGATTTACTGGTGCTCTTCCAGCAGCACCAGTCAGGTATTAACCAGCAGCCTTGCACTTTACCAACAAAAAGGAAAGAAAAAACTAAAAACCTTGTTACTCACCCAGTAAACGCGTTAGCTCCAGCCGCTAACCTCCCTTCTACCAGCTCAACTCCATCTGTCAGCGCCGGGAAGCCCCTGGAACCGTCAACAAGCCGGACCCAATTCCCAGCCGGACCCAATTCAACAGCCCACTAAACGGGTCACACTGCTCAGCTGTCCGACATCATGCCGTTCAGCAAGCTTCTTTCCAACAACCAACCATCCCACAACCTCCTATTTGGCCAGCTCCTCCGCTTAGCCACTCAATGTTGTTGCAGCTTCCTCAGCCCAGGGTCCTCCCTATTACCAGCCTCCTCAATCTGCCGCTCTACCCTCTTTGAACTTTCCTCCCTATCCTTCCTTCCCCGCTTTTCCTTCCACTGCAGCCACCCCTAGCTCAGCTCCAGCCACCCGTCAAACCACACCATTCTCCCTCTATACAGCTAATCCTCTCCCCATGCCAGCAAATGCAGCAGCCTTGGAACCCACCCCCTTTCCCCCTGCCATCAGATCTCAGATATTATCACGTGCAGATATAGATCTCTTCACACTCCTCTCCCCTGTCTCCACCGCACCTGCAGGCCGCCAGGTAGATTGTGATGACTTCACCCTTACCTTACAGCATAACAATAACAATCCTTCCCGTATTTTGTGATTCCCAGAATTTTTCATCACTTTTAACAGATAATTGCAAGTAATTTGCTCAAAACTTTCTACAAAAAACTGGTAACTGACAAAAGGCTGACAATAGATTGAGCATTCCAAACAGGTGCGGCCTTAAGGCTCCGAGAACTGAAAATACAACAAATGGTCTTTTGTGATTAAAGGTTTGTGGGGGTGTCAGTCTGGACTATATAAGGTGAACGATAAAAAACGGCAGATTAGGAATTTCTGTAGAAGGATCCTCCATGCTAAAACATTGGAAGGGCTTTGGAAAACTTCCAGGCTTCTTCCATGTGACAAGCGTGTTTTTCTGATCATCAGGTATGCATTCTCTTAAATTGGAACTGAACGTAATTTTCCTTTCTTAAATTATGTAATTGCCAAGGGTATGCATTGTTTTAAGTTGAAACTGAATTGAATTTCACATTGTTTAATTCTGTAAATTGGATTTATATTCTTTCGTGATTTATCAAAGTCATGCATTCTTCTAAATTGGAGCTGAATTGAATTTCGCAATGTTTAAATTATGTAATTGACGTAAAATAACTTTACCTGATGAATAAATTATTTCTTGATTCAATTTAGATTGTTTAAATCTTTGCTTCTAGTAGGGTGTGCGGAGGCGGGGCGCACACGAACAACACGGCCAGAGATATATCAAACTGAGGGCACACCCATTGAACCAGTATCCGCGATGGGAGTGGAGACCCCCTGATTTCTTTAAAATGAACACATTGGGCAAGTTAGATTACAAAGATCAAATCCCAATCCTTGAGTAATTTTAATAATGCCGTGATTCGTGTTACGGAATAACGTTACAGCTGGCATTAGATCCAGATGGCTCATGGTCCTACAAGGAAACAGGTAACAGAGAGTATAACAAATTTAAAAGGATCAAGTTCCTAAATTAAGACAACTCAATTCAAAATCATCATTTAAATCTAAGAGTATAATCTAAATTTAATAATAACTTAAAATTGGAGTCAGATCAAAATGAGGTAAAACGTAAAAGTAAAATTAAAACCAAAACCAAAATTAGAAACCGAGGAGTATTTTCAACAGAAACGCTTGGGGGTGAGACACGCGGCATCCCGGCCTAAGTAGGCGGGACCTTACATGACCATTTGTCTACGTTTCTTCCTCTGTCTATGTCCCCACTGAATCTGTTTGCCGGTGATCTACTTTGCATATTATAACTCTGAGCTTGATTAATACTCACTTGGACTTGGACTTGAACTCGAACGCTTCATGTCCTTCTTCGTGACAATACCCTATAGTAGTACCCTCTCGTTTTGCTTTTCAGAAATTCAAGACTTTGGCTCCAGATGCAGAGACTCACCCAATGCCAGTTCCTTACTATTCGCTACTTACGTTTCCCTGAATCACCCACTGAGATACCTTTTTGAAGCTCCCTCGATTCAATCTTGTCAGCAGTAGCTCCTAGAACTCTCCAATCTTACCTCACAGCTTGGAAATCTTTCAAAGCTTTTCATCTGCAATTCCACATTCCCTTTCCAGACTTTTCCTTGCTAACTATAACCTCCTACATATTCTTTCTCAACTCTGCAAAAAACATGCAAGTCAGCTCTGTCAAATGGTATCTCAGTGGGATCCAGTTTTTTCATAAGCTAGTTTTCTGCCGCTCAGCAGAACATTTAGCCAGTGCGCAAACATCTCTCTTACTCAAAGGAATACAAAGATCTAACCCTCCCAAACCTGATTCAAGATTACCTATTACTCTAGAAAAATTAACAACTTGCATTCATAAACTATGCTCAGGTTACCATTACATCCACACTGATAGCACTTTAGATGCCATGTTTATCGTAGCCTTCTTTAGATTCCTAATATGTTCCGAATTCACTGTCAATTCTAAATTCGACCTTAAAACGCATCCTAGAGTTCCCAATCTAGCGATAGTAGATAATGAAGCCATTTCATTCTTTATCAAGCAAAGCAAAACAGACCAACTTACAGACCCGTATTTGCAGACAATCTCAACCGCCCAGCTTCACGTTTTTGGTTCCAAAAACACCTCAAAGCTATCCGCTCGCAATCTGGCTTCTTAACAACAAACTTTACCTCCCATTTTTTCAGAGTAGGAGCAGCAACAGGCCTTTGGTCCTCAAGCGCCTTCCAAAGTTATATCAGATCAGACACCTGTTCTTGTGCATTAGCTTGCGTAGTTGGGTCTCCAACCCAACTTTGTTAATATATATAACGCCGATATTTTTTTTATCGCGCGATAAGAGTCTCACGTAAATGACTATAATGGCCCACCTCTAAGAGATATATAAATGTATTTATTGTAACTTTATAACTGATTTTTAATATATAAATAATATAATAAACATAAGTATTATTAATATTATAACTAGGAATGTTTTATATAATATTTATTTAAAAACATATTATTTCTAGTGCTGCCAAATAACTATTTGCAATCAATTGCATCCAAATTAAGTTTTTTTTTTAGAAAATAAAAAAAAGATGAATGTACCATGCATATTTATTATTTACATATAAATACACGTACATTTATGTATAAATTTCAGACAAATATGTAATGTTTGCATTTCACATATATACTAGATTTCTATGTGTATTTATTTATACATAATAAATATACACAGAACACATATACTTTAATATGTAAACAAAAACTTTTATTTTGGATGTGATTAATTGTTTGACAGCACTAATTATTTTATATATTCAACACTAATTATTTTATATATTCTTCATTATAATTTTTTTTACATTAATGCTTACTGATGAATCTTTCACAGTAAGAAACTTTTAGTAACTATAGAAGCAAATAAAGTACATTTTAATTATTTTCTTTACTACTTTTGAGAAGATAGACCTTTGTTTTTGCATTTAAGAATTCAATTTGACTGGCAGCATGATTACAAAATATATAATCTTCTCCTCTCCATGTTTTAGATTCAAGTCTTGATTCTGTGAAAAGTGCAATGTCATGCTAAAGCTCTTTACTTGTGTTTGATTTTTTGAAATAATCTGAAACCTGGAGAGGAGAGAAACCACAAACACTAGGAATTGATTTTAAAATCCGTTTTATGGTTTTTAAAGCTCTCAACAGTCTAGTGGCTTTAGATTTCTTAATGTCTGGTGAATTATGTTTCCAGATGAATCTTGGCTCTCATCTAAGTTGCAAAACATCTCAAAACTGAAGCAGAAAATGACCAAAAGAGCCAGTATTTATTCTAAACAAGATTTTAGAATGCAAAATCCATTGGTGTGCAAATTTTAAAGCTCCAGAAAATATTCAAACACATAGTATTTTAAAATAGAATGACAAAATATACTTACAGTATACTTAATGTATTCTGCATTTATATTTCAAGCATTCGTTCATGGTTATCTGTTTTTTCATTAAGTTCTTTAAAAGATCCAAAATGTTTTATTTTCAGAAATGTTTTAGTTGGACATTTATCTAACATATTTCACATGCTATTATTACCTGCAACTAGATGTTTTGAACATTATAAGAACCTTTAGAAATATTATTTTTGTAACTTCATGGGAACATTAGCAAACTTTTCACAGAATGTATTTTTTAGCTGGGGTAGATTCAAGATTTATTATTTTTTTATTTATTATTTTATGCTTGAAAGCTGGTTAATTAGCTAACTTATTAGCTTTATTAGTGCTACTTGATCTAGCACATCAAGCATCACTATGACGTGGCAAATGAGAGTAAATACCTTGAGTATGGATCGGTGGAAAAACAGCACAAGCAGCTGAACCAGGTCGTAATGCACATATCCTTCTTTCTTCTCTGTGCCGAGGATGTTGGGAGGATGGTATGGCTTCGCTTTGTTCACTTCCAGGTTCTGGTTGAATGGAAAAAAACTGAACTGAAAGAAGTATTTTATGACGATGGTGACCTGGAGAAAGAAAAAAAACACATTTATAAATTATTTATACATACTTACATTGTATTTACAGTAATTATACAACTAACATTTTTAATTTGCTAAAAATGAACTCAGGCCATCCAAGATTTAGATGAGTTTGTTTCTTCATCAGATTTGAAGAAATGTATGAAATGCTCAGCAATGTATGCTGCCAGAATCCAAACAGCCAGTCTATCAGTTAACATCTTGTGAAGTTATCATTGCAGCATTTTAACCATGCTTCTCGCCAAAAAATCCTTAATCAGAAATAATGCTTCCTTCAGTGAAAAAAGTCTATATCCTGTTGCTTCTCACATTAAAATCCAGCCACGTTTGCTTTGAACTTTTTTGGCTCCTAAACCATGCTTGATTTTCGCAGATTTCTCTCCTGATTCAGACAATGTGACTTTTTGAATTTTATGAATAGAGGGTCCAACTGTTTAAAGTTAAAAATGCCGTACAAACATGCAGCTTTTGTCTTCTCCAGATGTTAACTGATGGACTGGAGTTGTTTGGACTCTCATTCTGATGGCACCCATTCACTGCAAAGGATACACTGCTGAGCAAATGATGCAATGCTACATTTCTCCAATGAATCTGTCCCTCCAGAAATAATTTCCACAGCATTCACCGAAAACAAACCCTGACCTCTGTGTACACGATGGCCGTCATCCAGAAACGCTTGCTGGGCCGAGGAACAGAGAGCATCGCCCACAGGAAGATGAGGATGGGCAGCACCAGTGTTGCCATGGAAGCAGAGATCATGTGGTTAAGGATGATGACCAGAAAACAGACCATCTCCGAGTGCGCCACCAGCAGGTTATAGAGAGCATAACACAGCTGGAGCCCGAGCGGCTGCGATTTATAGAAACTCTCAGAGCTTTCCAGCTCCTCATCGTAGAACATTCTGGATAACAGCGCAAAAACAGAGCACATTAAAGGACGGTACGCAGACAGTCTCTTACCTACATTTTACACTTCTATTGTGATTCAGCAAAATTTAAATATTAGCAATGTTTCTAAAACTAAAACTAAATATGAATCTAAAATTACTATAACAATTTTATGTAAAATAAAGATACAATTAAATATATTAAAATAATACAACATATTATATTGAATAAAAAAATATTACAGACATAAAAATAAAGATGTTTATAACATCTGAAATTAAATCTAAAGCTGAACTAAAATTAAATGGCAACTATTTTGAAATTTCTAATAAAAAGGTTTGCTTTAAAAAAACTTATGATTATCAAAAATACTGAAATAAAACAGCATTTTATATCTTTAGAAACAAAAATAAAAACAACAAAAGCACACTTTAAAATTACTAAAAGAAATAAAACTGAATCTAAATGGAACATATTTACAAACAAAACTAATACAAATGAGAAAAAAATAAAAATAAAATAAGTAACTGCGATAAAACTAAAACTTAAATATACAGAAACGGCAAACATTAAGTTAAATAACTTAGTGAAATAAAATAAATCTAAAGCTTAAAAAAATGAACAGCCACAATTTAGAGTTATCTTTAAAAAAACTACAAAATCAAATAAATTACCAAATGACAATAAAAAAAAACGGTTTACTGTAAAACAAAAACTTAATAGAATTGACATTTTTTTTTTATATTTAGAAATATATAAAAATAAAAGGAACAAAAAACAAAATAACTAAAGTTACTGAAAATATAAAAGAAAATTCAAAATATTAATTCAATCTAGTATATAAATAATAATAAAATAAGACTGGTTTGCGGTGAGATGTGTTATTATTGGTATACTTTACCACACTGACAGCACAGAGCCCTCTCAATAAGTTGATGGAATCAAGATGAGCTCTATGTAAGCACTCACTTGTTGAGCAGCAGCTCGCTGGCGGTCAGATCTGTGGTCATGGAGGGCAGCAGAGGGTCATCCAGGTCAGATCTGCTGTCAGGTGTCATCAGCATCAGTCGTTTGTCACTGTCACTCTCGTCTGAGCTCACAGACAGACGGTCGAAGCTCACGGCTTTGCTGTAACTGGGCGGCACGTCAGCGTCCGAGGTGTTGGGGGCGTCTGTGTCCGGGGTGAAAAGATGCCTGCTGATCACATCCGTCTGTACATTCTCTGGTCCTGAAGATTCACCTTCATCCAGATAGACCAGCTGTTCACCATCCTCATCTTCAGTGATGCACTGCTCTTTCTTTTGATGCTCCTCAAAATCCAGCTGAGGAACCTGAACATCTTCAACTGCCTCCTCTGGATCCACCAAATCCCACTGGACTTCCTCTTCCACTTCCCGTGTCACTTCCTCTGCCGGCTCACCTGTCACTTCCTGTGTCACTTCCTCTGCTGGCTCACCTTTCACTTCCTGTGTCACTTCCTCTGCTGGCTCACCTTTCACTTCCTGTGTCACTTCCTCTGCTGGCTCACCTGTCACTTCCTGTGTCACTTCCTCTGCTGGCTCAATTGTTACTTCCTGTGTCACTTTCTCTTCCAGCTCCCCTGTTTCTTCCTGAGACACTTCCTCTTCTGGCTCATTCGTTGCTTCATGTTTCACATCTTCCTCTTTCGCTTCCTCATGATCTGCTCCTTCAGGTTTGTCCTGAAGAGTCTCCGCAGTTTCCTCGTCTTTCACCTGCAGCTGTTCCCTCTCGTCCTCCACCTCGTCTATAGTGTCGTTGGTTCCTTGCCGAGAGAAGAGTGTGACGCATTGAGTAGCTTCACTGGAAACAAACCACAAAAACAAGACAAACAGGAAACAGTTAATGAGTTCACAACAATAATACAATATCTGTAAACATTTAAATCTGCAAACAGTATAACCTATACAGTATAACCAAAAAAATGTGGGCATTAAAATTAACATTTTTGTGTGTACTATCCCTCTTGACAGTGAATATTAGCTTTTAATATCCCAATTACCTGCAATGCTCTACACAAAAAATATACACAAACAGAAAATTTAAATATTACATTTGTAAGCATTTGTATATTTAGTATTGAAATATCATCATTATTTAGGATTTTATTTTATATATTTTTTTATTTTTGTTATATTATATTATATATAAAATGTAACGCTGGAATCAAAATAAACAGAGAAACAGCCTGATTGGAGTGTAGAGGGTGAGGATGAATGTGATGAAGATGTGATGATGTCCAGCACCTGGACATAATGCTGCTTCCGCTGTCCGCAGAGGAGTTGGACATGTCCAGGCCGTACATTTTGCGCAATTTGGGACGAGCGCGTTCGCTGGTTTTGGGAATATTCTGAGGCATGTCGTCCAAGTCGTCTAAGGTGGACTGACGGGAAAACAGCATAGTGGCTTCGGTGTATGCGCTGATGGACATATGATATGTACAGAAAAATAATGACAGAATGAAATGATGAAAATAAAAATGGGCTTGCCAAGTCTCCTAATTCTCAAATGTTGCTCCTCAGAAAAACTAAAATCTTTAAATACCAGAATGTCAAATTAAAATATCGATATTAAGAAATCTTAACCCATTCATTTATAATAATTATTAATCACTTGATTTTCTTTTCATGAGATTCACTCTATAATATAGGTCAAAGCTAAAGACCTGGAGATGCTGTCTCTGGAAGCAAAGGAGTCCAGGCTGTGATCGACTCGTCTGCGCCGCTCTCTGTTCGAGCCTGAGTCGTCCTCACTGATCCGGTCCAGTCCAGATTCACGAGATCCGTTCAGTTTCATCTGCTTCTTGTAGTACACTTGTATGCTCTCACGGGATGGCACGTTTCCCTGTGGGACAATCAGTACAGCGACCAGCATTAGCCAAACTGATTCATTTCCTTGTCAGACTGTAGTCATATAAACTTGTTCCAACTTGTGTCGGAACAGCATTTTACAGCCCAATTTACATTAGTGCATGTTTAGTTTTAACACTGCTACGGTTACACCTATCATTTACACTAATCTGGCATTTTCGAGGCTGAAAACAGAGACTTTTGAAAATGCTGCAGACCCTGTTTTAATTTGAAAACACCAGGCTTGTGTTTCAGTGTAAACAGACTGTGTAAATGAAATGGAAAACGATGCCCACATTCTCTCTGCATATCCTTGACCCTGTAAGCAATAACATCATGCGTGTTGTTGTATCCATAGATATGCATTGGTAGATTCCTCATTTGATCATTCCAAGCAGACGCAAACGCTAGTGTAAATGCGGATGGTTTTAAAATTAAAACTAGTGTAAACAGCCCGTTACAAATTATTGAACTTATTAGTTCACTGCAAAATTAACATTTACCCCATGTCGTTCCAAACCCGTAAAACGTTTTGTAAGGCAAAAACAAAGATAACAACTTCAGACGACGTCTTTCACTTTTCTGTACCTTGACAGTGAAATTACATGGCAGCCAATGGGACAGTCACAAGCCTCCTAGTTTTCCTCAAATCTTAAAACTTAAATTGTGTTCTGAAAACGAGTTGAGCTTTTATGAATTTGGAACGATATGGGTGATTAATGACACAATTTTGGGGTGGAGTAACCCTTCAAGAGTTTTTTGCAATCCTGATATTTAAATGTATATTTTAAGCAGAACCTTCTTGACTTCTCTGGTCAGCATGCAACGCTCGATTCGCAGAACAGTGGAGATGTCGATGTATTCTCTGCAGACGGAGTTCAGCCACTTGGTGATGCTCTCAACGGTGGTCAGAAACAGCACCCAGGTGAACTTGATGATGTTGAAGACCCTCTTGATAATGTTGTCTACAGAAAGTGGAAAGTTTAGTTTGGTCTTAAAGGTGACATATCATAAAAATCGGACTTCTCCAGGTTTTAAGTGCTATAATCAGGTCCCTGGCACATCTACCAACCAAGGAAACGTCTAACCTAATAACTTTGTTTTGGTAAGCACTCTTCTGCAAGCATCTGAAAAAACAAGTGCGTCTGCAAATTTCCAATCATGGTTTTTGTACTAAATTATTTGTAATATTCAAATTATATGCTACTTTAAATGGCATAATTTCTGTTAGGAAAAAAAACAACTTTTTACTTCTCTCCTGAGGCCACAAGAGGATGCATCAACCAAAATATTACTAATGCACTTTCTTTCAGAGCAATAAAAATAACAAGAATATATTTGAAAAAAGTTCAGAATGTTAAAAATAATGTTCATAAACAATATAAAATTTATGCTGCCCTGCACGACATGCAGGAAAAGAATACTAAATCATGTGCATGATTTACTAAAATGTGCATGCGATTACTATTTTGTCCAGTCAATTTTCTAAATTATGCGCTAAGCCGCTTTTGTTTGAATAAACAGGAAATCAATGCGCTAAATGAACACACCTGGTCCTTCTATTTTTTCTTCCTCTGAACTCTGACGATCTTCTTCACCGATTTCAATCGCCACATGACCTACAAACAGGAAGTTGCTTATTTATTAGATACAGAACTTTCAGTGAAATGTTCTACTGAAGTCTTGTTTCTATGTAGCTATTGTGACTTTTTATTTTTGCGAAGTAAATAAAGAAATAGAATACGAAGAAAAAAATCAGAATTACAAGATTTCAACTTAGAACTCTTTCCTTGCAATTCCAAGTTTACATCTTACAATTCTGGCTATTTTTTATTTATTTATTTATTTAGTTTATTTATGAGAAATTATGCAGAAATCACAAGTACAAGAAATAAACTTAGAATTAAGAAATATAAACTCGTATTTTTGAGAAAGGCATCAGAAATCTTGTCAGCGTCAGGTTATTTCATAATTCCCAAATTTATTATCTCAATTCAGAATTCTTCTCGCTAAATTACACACTCTCTACATTTGTTTATTGGTTGTGGAAACAAGCCTGAATATTTAGATAAAGATACCTTCTTTCTTGTCTTTTCTACGTCTGCGGCCGTATCGCTTCCAGAAATGACGTCTGCCTTTGCCTCTTTCTTTCAGAGCTGCTTTAGAGTCAGCAATCCAGGTGTGATACACAAACTACACAACATCAATAGGAATTCATAGATTAATGCTGTGTTTAAATAGTGTTGCACAAGGACGTCAACACATACACACGTTCAGACGTTTCAGGAAGCCATTTGACTCATGATTCAAATTTGCCAACAACATACATACATTACATGTACAGTATTGTTAACTTTAGACCAAGTATTTGTGTGGTAACCCCTGAAAAGTCTGAATTTGACAATGGATAAACAAGCACATCCACCACAGAATACCCACAATGAATACAAACAACTGTTTTCCTTAAATAAATTTCCAAATCTTTGAAATACATTTGCATTTTGACTTGCATCATATATTTATATCAACATTTTTTTATATATTTGATGGATTGAACGAGTTGTTTGAATTCAGGTTACACAAGAAAATTGAACATTCAAATACAGTAAATGTTTTTTGCTCCACTATAGTTTGAATGATTCGTGAACGCTTCGTGTAAATGCTTTGATGTTTTTTGTGGTCATTTCTCAAAGGCAGTGGAGCAAATCACATCATTTAGTAGCAATTAAAACCTTTAAAGTAAATAAACAAAAAAGAGACAATGACTTGGAGAAAATTAAAAGTACCTTCCCCCCAAAAGAACACCACATAAAAACAATGAAAAACACCTTAAAATCATTTCAATTCCATGCATCCTCAAAAGATTCAGATTTTTACTGGAATAGCATGGAATGGAAATCTTACAATAAAACACCATTAACAAACACAGAGATGGAAACACAGATGACCCATTCCCTGCGGTGGTACCTTGGCCGCCCTGATTAAATACTGCAGAACAGTTTTGGGCAGTTTAATGACTGATTTGGGTAAAGCCACGAGGGCCGAAGCAAACTTTCTGATCGCTCGCTGAGAGAAGAAAAACCAGGAGAAAGTCACAGCATCAGTGTCCTGAAGCCCTTCAAACAGTTACAACACTATTCAATAAAACACATCAACCATTAACCACAAGTTTGTAAACAACACTGGTGCTTCTGAGGAATCTCTCAGTCATGATTGGATTGCATTGCAGTTTAGGTTTTGGCCATAAAACTAAGCATATCCAAATGTTTTTGTTCACATAATATATGTGTGTGCACTTATTTATTATGCATATATAAATACACAAACATGCATGTGTATATTTTGAAAATATGTAGATGTATATACAATAATATATTTATGTTATTATATTTTATATTATATATGAATATGTTTAACATATAAACCTACATTTATACATGCCTATATTTATATTTATTTAAACATAATAAAAATACACAGCAGACACTCATGGAAACATAGAAAAGTTTACCCTTTCAGTCGAATCACTTCAATGTTACAATGGGAACTCGCCAGAGAAACCAATTGCCTTTGAGCTTTTTTACAAAAGGCCAGTGAATATTGGCGTGCACTTTATTGCGCTCAGGTGCAGCTCATCACTGCGTGAGTATAAGAGGGCAAGAGTGGAGTCTTCGCCGTTCCGAGCTATCCAGGAGACCCCCTCGGTGAGTTCTATCACGATAGAGTGAAGCATTCTGATTTCAAGAGTTCCTGTGATCTTCCTGCTCTCTCGTCTGAGCCAGTCATCTTGCATATCCAGTGAGCAAAGACCTCTGAGTGCACGGAGTTGGCGCGTTAGGTCTTCCCTGGGCAACCGCGGGAAGGAGCAATTTTTCCCACGATTGGTGAAGCGTTCTCCGGAACTGACGGACATGCTCGCTGCCTCACGTGTCTGGGCCGAGAACACACTGAGGCAGCTTTCATGGATGGTTAATGCGCTCATAGCGAGCGGATGCCCATGGCTACGTTAAGGTCCCGTCTTTCATTCGCGAGACGGCTCCTCTACCGTACTTCCTGCGGCAGCTTGTTCGACCGTAATAGTTTTTCAACTGCCACGGCGAGGCGCTTGGGGGACTTCCAAGTTTTTGCACAGAATGTTCCGCCTGGTGTAAAAGCCCTGCGGACTTCTGATGCACCACATAGTCCCATGGTCCTCCTGGAGGAGACCGCTTCCTCATTAACAGGGCCGAGTGTGTCGCTCTGAGAGGCTGAGATGTCTTCGGCAGCATCAGAGGATGAGTCAGACAGTGAGGCTGAAACCTCTTCGGGAGGGCACTGAGGATGCCGAACTGTCGGCTTTGCTCCTCCGCGCCATGGTAGAAATCGATCTGGAGGTGCCATGTGCGCGTTTGGCCGACCCTTCGCGGCTGTCATAGAGACCATCTCCAAAGCGAAAGCCCCCTTATGAGGCAGGCTTATGCACTGAGATGGGGTCTGTCCATCGACTGGTGCTCCTCTCACGGAGAGGACCCACAGAGATGCACGATAGCAGTTGTGCTTTCTTTCCTGCAATAAAAGTAGAAGCAATAGAAGCTGTCCCCTTCGACTCTTAAAATGCCTTGCGTTGCGTAATGTAGGTCACTGACATATCCGCATATCACAACACAGTGGCGGGTGCGTCCCTCAGGAAGCCACGTCCGGTTCCTCAGAGGTGTGCGTTGGGTTAATCCCCGAGACCACACCTCGTACCCTCTTGGGACCTGGTTGTAACCCTGCATGGCCTGTGACAGGCTCCCTTGGAGCCCATTCAGTTGGCAGATCTGAAGTATCTGACGCTGAAGACAGCGCTCCACGTTGCGCTGGCTTCAATCATCAGGGCTTCTCTGTCGACAAAAAGTGCCTAGAGTTCGGCCCACCGGATTCTCACATCATCCTGAGACCCCGGCCCGGCTATTTGGCCAAGGTTTCTACCATTCCTTCCACGATCAGGTAGTGAACCTGCAAGCTCTGCCCCAGTAGGTGTGGCAACAAATCTCAATAATTCCACAGTCATCCAGAAGGCTGTATTTCCCTTCAATTATATCCATAATCTTATTTATTTATTGCATTTTGTGAAATTCCACATGCAAGAACTGTATGTTAAGTCATGTGCTCCGCTTCCCCAACCATCTTCTTCAGTACAACTGGCCTCCCTGTGGGGCCCAATCCAACACCCAGGGCGTTGGGGAAGGTTATGTGCAGACTCCTCTGTTGACAAACTTGAATAGTATCTCGCCTGTCGGCGGGGGTCTCCGCGTAATGCAGCCTCAAGGGTTGCGTCCATGGGTGTTTCCATATGTAACGTCGAAGTGATTCAACTGACAGGTTACACTTTCACCTGCCACGACCCATTTGACCCATTTACTCATTTGACAGCATTAACTGATATATATATCTATATATCTATATATATATATACATGTAAATACATATTTTTAAAACATATACTGAATGTGTTTGTATTTATATATATATAATAACTATACACAGCACAAACATAAATATGTATGTGTATGTATGTGCTGTATATGTATACACAAATTTCTATAAGTATCTGTTACACTTTCACAAAGATTACAAACTAATTTATACTTTTTGTTCATATAATATCAGCATCTGCACCAAACTGCATATTTTGCTCAGTTTGAACCTCTCATAAAACCTGAGATGTTTTTTACTCATTATGACTGAATGAGCCGTAAAAGTCATAGATAAAAAAAAAATATTACAAAACATAAAACACATATGTAAACTGATGAGATTAAATGTAAGCAGGACTCCAGAGAAGCTGAGTCTGTTTTCTTCTGCAGACCAGCAGCGGTTCACTCACCTGGAAGGCTGATCTCTTGGGTGGTTCTTCATCTTTTTTCTCCTCCTCTTCCTCCTCCTCTTCACTGTCAGTTTCAAACAGGTAATAATCACCGCTTCTCACCACTGAGAGAGGAACGGAGGAGCAAAACCAATCATATAAAACTGGCAAACAGGAGAATCCATATAACATAATAAATGTTGAAAAAGTTTGTTATTAAATAATGAAGTTTTGAACATCGATACATGATATACTAATAAATCACTTGACCGAACTTACCTGAAACTCTGAATCTGAAAACCGTAGTTAAACTTTAAAAGTTTATAGCACGAGTCATTTACATTGGTAAAGCAGTACCATAAAAACAATAAAACCTTAGAAGACTTGGTCTTGCACATCCCATTTTAGACTTTTTATAAAATGTAGGGTTTGTATTTGTTATACTACTTCAATAAAACAGCATATTATGAATTAAAATAAATCAACAAAAAACTACATCTGTATCTCTGGTTTGGTCACACCGCAGAAACACCTCTGTGTCAGCAGTTTCACAATCGCATGGCAAAACAGGATTTGGAATAAGGGAACTGCCTTGTGTCCTTGAACAGAAGAGCTGCAATGGATGAGGAGGACAGGGGAGGATGCTGGGAAAACACTTAACTTGAGCCAACAACTTAAAATCTCTAAAAAGACTACATTTTCTATTGCGATTAGGCTCTCTCTTAAAAAAAAACCACACACACAATGGTGATATTGTGGTTTTCAGGCATAACACCGCAGTAATGCCATGGACTTTTGGACAGGATCATGATAGTCATACTATGGTATTCTTTGCTGTACATGTAAATACCATAGTATATGAATATGGCAATCATATTCAATCATGTACCATGGTATTACTGTCTGATACCATCGCTGTACCATGGTACCACCACAGAATGATTGTGCATGTAGTCTGTATTCTAATCACTATATAAACAAGTATTGATCTTTATGAAGGTTTATAGTTAAAACCATATCTCCTGTGCTTCAGTATCACGCTGATAACTGAGATCAGCTCATCAAAGATGACAAAGAAATAATCTCACTCATATCACACAACATAATGAGTTTGAGGTTATTTCTTGCTTTTTGATGCTTTTGTGTTCAGTACTTTCTTCATTGAAGAGGAAATATAGAGAAAGACCATAAAAGTCTGGTTTATAAAGTTATTTCACCCAAAAATTAACATTTAATAAACCTCTTGTCAATCAAACAACACATGGAAATCACACACACACACACACACACACACCCTACTCCCTAAAATGATTTAAAGCAATTTTATTTATGGATGAAATACTCTTATAATACCAAGTCAGCTCAAGCTGATTAACAATTATATGGTGATGAGGGAAATCTCTCTCTTTTCCTCAACAGAGTGTGTAATAGATTTTAATAAAGCAGAATGATTCTCTACTGTACGGCTCCGTTCACCTGCTCAAATCACCATCCAGACATTCAACTTTTTCTCAGACTGCTGAATAGATCTATTTAAGGCACCAAATCAATGTCATTTTTACACTTATAAGTGTTAAAATACTTTTATTTAAATTCATAATTTACTTTTAAAAGATCAACAAAAATGTGATTCCTGATGAAACGACTAAAAGTATCTTCCACTGATAGTTAACACTGTATGTATTTTCTGTATGTAAGACAGGGGGCCTTAAATAGATGTAGAAAAGTGTAAGGTCTGGAGGGTGTGTTTGTGGTCTCAGAGGTCTGACAGAGCCCAAGTGCAGTATGAGAATCCTCTGACTTCTGGTCAAGGACACAAGGATCAGTGAGATCAGAGGAAGGTATGAGGAACCTACTGGACGCATGGTCAACCCAAGGCCTCCACCACTGCTTTTTTTGCACCTTGTTTTTCTTTTTATCTGCAAATGAAATGTTAGAACATTAATGAAAGCATGTCAGAAGTGATGGTGAAATTGGAAATGAAACCTTTTCCTGGTTGCTTTATGGAAAATGTTAATAATTTGCAGGTCAAAACATACACGTTTATATATCGTAGGAGTGCTAAGCTTGACTTTTTACCATTCTGCTGGTGATGCTCCAAGGAAAGCACGCTATTTTATCTTACTGTCATAATCTACATCGTACCATCATCATCATCATCATCGTCGTTGTCATCAGGTTGAATGAGTTTCTGCTCGTCTCCAGACTCCTGAGTCATGCTGAGCATCTTCTCCTTTCCTCTCTTGAACTTCTGCTGCCGTGTCTTAATACGATCCATCCTAAATGAATGCATTCACAACATCATTCACAGCACATTTACCAGTAATAATAAACTCAAATAACATGTAGATTGTCATATGCACTTTTGGAGTTATTTTTTAATGTAAAAAGTCTCTTCTGCTCACCAAAGCTTACTACTTAATTTACTTAATCATGAAAACAGTAATATTATATAACAAGTTTGCTATTTAAAATAAATATTAAAGATGTCATACAACTTGACCACTGATTTCTAGTTATATCTTCTTTTGGAACCACAAATTTGTTTCACTTTCACAACAACACACAGCGTCTCCAGAACATGGTGCCTGCAGCAACACTTCAGCAAGAATAATATCTCCAACTTCTTTCTTTGTGTAAACATTTGGGTTGTGTTTGAAAATAAACCCACTCTGTGATGTAGAATAGTCACAGTGTGTTTAAACGAGACATTTTAGGCGGGTGTGCACGGGTGTGTCTTAACTTTTATAAAAAAATATATATTTCGTTTTGAAACTTTAGACTTAGCAACTTTAGGGATCTTATCTATGCACTAACAGCTCACTCCAAATAGAAAGGAAAACTTTGCATCACATGACCCCTTTAACATTGTTATTTATTGCTGTGATTAAAGCTGAGTTTTCAGCATCTCTGCATTAAAATAAAAAAATCTTACAGACTCCAAGATTTTGAATCCTAGCATGCTAGTGGAAGCAATGTTTCTACAGTGCATAACATAAGCGGTTGCTAGAGTAGTGGTTTTCAATTATAAATTATGATTCAGGTAACTGTTGAGCTCTACTAGGCTATTGCATGCAACTCATGAAGTCAATGAACGAAAGGATGCTTCTCACTGTCTCTTCAGTTGCTCCATGGATTTCTTCTCCTCCTCCAGACGAGCTCTCACGGCCTTCACGATGCTGGCCTGAAACAACTCCGCTCCTCTGACAGACAGACAGATGGGAAATACTCAGCTATACTCTACTGACATTTACACTTACTACACTACATACAATAAATGACACATTTATGCTCTTAATAGTGCTGTCAAATGATTAATCAAGATTAATCATATCTGAAATTAAAGTTTTTGTTTACATAATATATGTACTGTATGTGTACTGTGTTTATTTATTACGTATATATTAATACACATGCATACAGTATATTTTTTGATAATACTTACAGGTATTTATATAAGCATAATAAATATATAAAATACGCACTCATGTCTCATGTAAACAAAAACCTTTATTTTGGATGTGATTAATCATTTAACAGCATTAGTCCATAGAAGTCTGTTTCTTCCATGGCATAAAAATATAAAAATGTTTATTTATTTATTTTTTATTTAACCTCCAAATTCAGAATTTTTACTTTAGAATTTTGAAGTTTTGAAGTCTTCTCTGCTCAAAACTTTGAGTTTGTATATCTCAGAATGCTGATGCGTTTTCTTACAAGTGTGAGTTTACACAATTCTGGTAGAACATTTCACAACTCTTATCCTCCTAACAACTGCAAAAAAAGTCACAATTGCAAGATAAAAAGTTGTGGGCTGAAATATGTTTCCATAGAAATGTAAACTGTAATTTATAATCCCTCAAACAAAAAAGTGTAACACACTTGTATGTAAGTGTATGTAAACACGTCTAACCGAGAAGCAAGGATCTGTCCGGCGCGGATGTCTGCCACCACATGCAGGAAGTAGTAGCTCATGAAGACACGTCTCTGCAGCAGGAGGAAGGTAAAGCAAATACTGTCCCAGATGATTCCGGCCTCATCTCTCGGCACCTCACATTTTATCGGATTCGATCCAAGTGACATCACGCCTGAACACATATAAACCATTAGAGATCTAAATAATGCGCAGATAAGCATAAAAATAAATGGACAGATTCTATGGCGACATTGAAAGCGCAGAAATAGCTGTCTTTTCTTTTTTGAAATATGATGCTTTTGTAGACAGCTCAGTATACAGTATGTGTATGATTTATATAACAGAAAAGATTACATACAATAATTTTACCCAAAAGCAACCTTCCTTTACCTTCTATGCCTTCTAGAGCTTTGTATTCCTTTATGGTGCAGGCAAGACTGAGCAGCTGAACCAACCAGCAGCTTTTCACCACTAACTGCTTGATGTAACCACACGCCAAAATCTGTGAAATAAAGTAAAAAATAAATACACACACACACACACACACACACACACACACACATTGTATATATACTGCGTGTGTGTGTATTTATATTAGGGCTGTCAAATGATTAAAATTTGTAATCAAATTAATCAGGATTTTCAGTGGATTAATCATGATTAATCACTATTTGCAACGACACCTGAATCCTAAAATTTTTTTTCTGAAATGCATACCAACAGATAAATAACAGGACACAGATACATCATTTTCATTATATGTCTGTTTATTAACACAGCCAAATGTGACCCTGGACC